>MU223775.1:785738-825621 GCA_018584345.1 Thuja plicata | reverse complement strand
CAAGTCACTCCTGTAGACAATAAAGAGTCAGGAATGCCCAGCTTCTTGAAGTTAGATTCTACAATCCATGAAGCCTTTGATTCAGGCCTATCTTTCCACTTTATAAGGTGCTCCATATACACCTTGTGTCTAGTTGTCTTTTGTACTGGTGAGTCCAAAACTCCCTTACCTCTCAATTTTTGTTTTGTAGAAACCACATCAGTGTCTACATCACTCTGAACTCCTTTATTATGTTGATTGATCTCAGTTAATTGACCTTTAAACTGAACTAGGTCCTGCATATTAAAAGTAGAAGAGATATTCAAATAAGAATGTAAGTCTACCTTGTAGGCATTAACCCCATATTTAGCTAGGACTTTCCATGGGCCTATTCTCTTCATCTGCAACTTAGTAGGGACTCCTTTCTACATCGTGGACTTGATCAAATGAACCATAACATAGTCTCCTACTTGAAATTGGATATCCTTCCTCTTCTCATCCACTTTGCCCTTCAAATTTTGTTGACTATCTTGTATAGTTTTCTTGACCTGCTCTTGGATATCCTTCATAGTGTGGGTAAAGTCCTCAGCATGCTGATTGTTGTACTCCCTTCCTCCTAGATCCCTAAGATCACAAACTCCCCTAGGATGCATTCCATAAACTATTTCAAATGGGCTTATCCCTATCATCATATTCCTGCTATCATTATAGGAATATTCAGTGTGAGGTATGACTACATCCCATGTCTGACCATATTCTTTTGTTAGACACCTCAATAGGTTACCCAACACCCTGTTGACCAACTCCATTTGACCATCATTCTGAGGATGGTATGCTGATCCAAAAGATAAATTTGTACCCAATCTATTCCATACTTTTTTCCAAAAATGGCTCATGAACTTAACATCCCTATTAGATACAATGTTTAAGGGTATTCCATGAATCCTTAAAACATCTTTAAAGAACATATAAGATATGTGAATAGTATCACTAGTAGTCTTGCATGGAATGAAATGCCCCATCTTTCTAAATCTTTCAACTACTACATATATACTATCATAGCCTTTCTTAGTCTTTGGTAGACCCTCTATGAAGTCCATGCTCACACACTCCCAAGGTCTATTTGGGACAAGTAAGGGTTGATACAAGCTTTCATTGCTGCTACCTCCCTTTGCCTTCATGCATACTACACACTATTCCACATATTTAGTTACATCCTTTGTCAACTTATGCCAATGATAGATGCCAATAATAGAACCTTCGTACTAACTCCAAGGTCTTGTTTACACCAAAGTGTCCACTCATAGATCCATTATTCTTTTCTTGTATGAGATTCATCCTCATAGAACCCCTTGGCACACATAACTAATTTCCTCTAAATAACAGTCCATTCTGCAATGTGAACTTAGAGAATTTTCTATGGAAATGGTTCTAAAAATCATGGAACACTCTATGAATAAAATTACTTGCAAATATGTTCTTTCTTATGAGGGAAGTGTAATTGATTGATTTTTTGTATTGGATGATGAACAATTACTTGCCAAACCATAAACCAGTGCCTAGTCCTATGGGCAATAGAGTCAATCTCAAATTCAAATCCTCAATTAGGTGACCAATGAAAATACATGCAACCTAGATAGAATGCCTTATAGACTATCCACTCACTCCTACAACTTTTCTATAAGATCTTAATACCAATATTCATCTTTCTAGGATCACCTGAAAGAATTACTCATTCCTTGAAGGACCTCACAAATGACTGCACAATTACCTTGTAATTGATATATTTAAATGCCTTACAAATAAACATATAAAAGCTTGAATAGAAGTTAAAAAAGACAACATAAGATATAAAATAGTGATTTCAATGTATTCTATTAATATCTAACTGCTTCAAAATACGTTCAATAGACCAAAATATACAGAGGCTCAGACAAAATTTTAGTAGTCTACCTTGTAATTATAATCCATCATCCTTTAAAAAAGTTACACCATACTCTATATATATAGTCTAAAACCATCTTGGAATCCTTAAAAAGTAAGGATGAAACAAGCTTCAGATGGTTTAAGACCTAACCCTAAAAACATAGAAAATGACAAAAGACAAGTAGAGACCAAGTGGTGGATGGACAAAAATGAAGAATGAAATATGATTTGATCTTGACTTCTTGTGATCATTAGCACCTTTGTCTGTATGTATTCAGGATAGCCTCTAATATTTTTAGCGACACCTAGTGACTACCAGTACATGCTAATTTACACTAGTCTTCAAGCTGACTAACCTCCATGTGCTTAAAGAGAAGGTGCCAGGTGTTCTTCTATTCTTTGTCAATAATGTCGAGGTCAAAAGTGGCAGAATTTTTATATTTGTGCTTTGTAAGGACATCCCATTCTATGCCATCATCTTTTGTAGGCCAATAAAGACTCTGAATATTCTCTAGTTGTGTCTTCTGCCTTTCCCACCTAGCATATGTAATGCTCTTGACATTTTTTATGAATTTATTGAAATATGTTTCTTCCTTAAAGGCCTCATCTAAGATCTTATTATATCTTTCCATATCTAGTTCGCCATTGTCAGAAACATATACCTCTTTATTAGGTAATACAGTATCAAATTTTGTGCTCCATACTCCTAATAGCTTGATTTTCTTACCCTCTGATCTGATTGATGGCACAAATCTATTGTAATCAGGCCCAAACATATTAATTCTGGCCTCTGTCTGATTTTCCTTGCCTTTGAAAAGGACAAGGTCACGCCTATATGTTCTATCTCTTTTCCTACTTGGGTTACAATCTTTGGAAGATGTGATCTCAATGGTTTCAATGATCCTAACCTATCAAATAACCCAGTTCTAACTGACCATGTTGCATAGCAGGGGTTCAAAATTGATACAAAATTATTTACTTCAACTTGTAGGCCTGGCAATTTACCATAAGCACCATAAACTGTATCCACTTTATCTTTTAATACATTTATCCTATGTTGAAAAATTTCCATTAAGGCTCCCAAAACAACATCATTAGTCTCTTTAATCCCCTGCTCTATTTCTGTTGAAGCATACCCTATATCTTCATTTTGGATCTTAGCATCTTTTCCTTCTTTAGGTGCAGCAGGGGAAATCTCAACCATCTCTTGTAATTTTTTAGTTAGGTCAGCAATTATCTTTTCCATTGTACTAATCTTCATCAGAGCCAATTCTCTATCCTTTGAAATCAAGCTTGTTTCATCAAATAATTTCTAATATCTTTTAGACATCTATTCTTCCTTTGCCTCATTTAAGTGAGAAAAATGGGTCAATGCCTGAGATATTTCTAGCTCTTTTGTATTGTGTACAGACCATATTATCTTATTTCCTTTCATTTTCTCTTGAACACTAATCAGTGATAGCCTTTGATTCTTAGGATCAAGAGACCACATTGCAAGGGCTTGATATTTAGAATCATAGCCACACCCTTTTATCATTTCTCCTATTTGTGTCTCTATAGAAATCTTGAGATTATAGTGCCTTCTAATATGATCTATAATAAAAGCTAAGGCCAAGTCCCATCCTTCTACTAGGAGCATACCACTGGATCTTACAATTTTATTGGCTTCAACAGGAGTCAAATTCTCTGACTCTACATCATATGCTTGAAGGGATTGTAATTCTTCACTTGTAATAGTCTCTCCTCCTTGTTATTTCAATTGTGTTGTAACTTTCTCTTTCTTATCCCATATAAGGAAGTTCTTGAACTCCTCAGTTTTGATGAACTCATCATCCTTTAGGAACTCTGCTTGATGTAGTTCCCTTTTGTGTTAACACAAAATGAGGGGCATCTCTACATTATCATCAGTATCCTCTCTCTTTTTCTTTCCCTCTCTTATCAACTTCCTTAGTTGATGATCATCATCACTGGTCCCTGTGAATAGGGAACTAATTCTATCCTTTTTATTTTTGTGGATCTTTGCAATAGAGGGCTCCCCTACTTATACTCTTTTCTTCTTTTGTGGGGATCTACAACCACCTCAGCCTCATGTGCTTCTATAAAATCAATAATATTTTCCTCATTATGAGGTGGTTGATCCTTGGGGTGGTAGACTATGGATGGATTAGCTAGTGCTAAATTCTAATGATGATTCTTTGTTGGGACCACTATCCTTGTCATCAATTTGATCTTCAATTTGATTACTGAGAAAGCTATGTGACTCAATCATCTTATCTAATCTCTGCAAATAGGGCATGCCTGGGAAAAATCCACCAAATGAGATTCCTTTCCTTTTTAAATACTGCTCCAAATCCATTTAATCATGATATTTTTTTAATATTCTTGCAATTACATCCTATTCAAGGATGTTTCTGATTCATTCTTCCTCCTCACAGGGTTGATGACTTTTGGTGATGGGAATGGTAGGTGTCAAGAATTTCTTGTCACTTTCAATAAATCCTTATGTGTCAATATATCTATATAGGGAAACATTCATGCTATAGTGCCTCAACCATCCATTAATAGGGTCATAGGCCCTCTTTCCAATAGTAAAATCTATGATAATTAAATGCCTTTGTGTGAAGGTCCCCTTCCTGTGTGAGGCCAAGTGCTCTCTATCTGTCAACATAAGCTTCCAAACAAACTCCATTATTTCAATTCTAGGTCGTACTCTATAAGGAAAGATATGTGGTGGCTGTGAACAACCATATACTCTGATTAGTGTGAAGTTTTGGTGACAATATAAGTCACCCCATTTATGATCACAATTCCATTTGTCAACAAATTGACAAGGTCTCAATAATTGCAACACCTTTATTGGAAGTTTAGTCATATCTACTCCCAAGTAGCTCAACAATGGATAAACTATCCATTTCTCAAATGCACAAAACTTGTGCTCGCCAGAGTTATAGTTCCATACCCATAACCATAACTACATAGGGTTTACTTATCCATGATAGAATCTTCTAAGTTGCAAATTAGATTTTTCCATAATATTGAAGTTGTAAAACATGATGAGATGCATAAGTAATGAATACTGTAAGAATTTAGGGCTTCCCACATTGTTCTATATATCCATAAATCCTTGATGCATTTTTTTGATTAAAAATTGGATGTAATCATAATCAGTGCTTACATAAGGGCTCTATAACTCTAAAATTATCATCAGCATATCTGATGATACCCTTTCGCTTCCACTGTCTACACCTAAGACTCTGCATAGGGTATAGGATATGTATTTCATTTAAAAACCTAGGACTTTTGGTACAGGATCACCTTGGTAGGGATAATTATGCAATGTAACCTAGCGATTCTTTGATTTTTTGTCTTGTAGTGGTTCTAGCTAGTCCACTAGCTTAATAATGGGACATGTAGGTCCTAGTGTGTAGTCTGTAAAGTGTGAGGATGCCTAATTAGGTCCTTAGTGACCTCTGAGTCCATCTAGGTTAATTAGTGTGTTTTGTGATTTTAGTGCCAAATTTGGCCAAGAAAGTGAATAAAGGTTGTATTTCATTTATTTACACCTTAATTTGTGATTTGGGTAAGTTTGGACAACTTTTGACAAAGTTTGGATAACATATCCAAAAAGTTGCAAAAGTTGTGAATGTTGTCATTGCCAACATTGACAACATTGGTTGCAAGATTGAAACTTTGATGGAATAAGTTCCTTAACTTTCTAAAACCAGTGTTTTAGTGCCTTTTTCAACTACATAATTTTATCCTTGTTCATTTTCAAGGGTTGGCAAGGTTGTGTCAAAGTGTGTACAGACTGTAGAATTGAACAACTTCTGTAGTTTGCGTAATTTGTGAGAATCTCATATTGAAATGGATTGAACCATCTACTCTAATCCTTCTTTTTGTTAATGTAGATTGTTCTTAGATTTTTTGTGGTGTTATTTTTCCAGTTTGAATATTTTTAGTTACATTTGTAGATTCTTTAATTTTATATCCAATCACTGGCCTGAATAAGGCAGTATGTGCAAATGGAGTCATAGATCCATTTTCCACCGTGGAACTTTCACGGGCCATTGGGATATGGAAGGTGAATCCATGTACATTATTTATAGTGGAGGGGCTGAGAAAAGAATGGGAGATATTTATAAGGTGATTCCCTAGGCGATCCAGAGATGCATGGCTAGGGATCACCAGTAGTTGCAGAGCTTGTTTGGTGGATTGAAAGCATTCATTGCTTCAATCAAAGCTTGGAAAGGGATAGGGTTATGTGTTGTAAAGTCCAAACTTACATGGGAAGGTTTTATGAATGATTCTTGGTGGCAAGAACAAGGTTTCTATAAAACTGGCTTTGAAAGCCTTAAAACCCTAAATTTTAGCCTTAATTATAGGCAGGGCTGTACGGAAGCTTAGGAACCCTAGACCTAGAAAATATTTAGTGTCTTGATAAAGGGTATCTAGATCCTATTCTTGTTTTGATACTATTTAAGAATTTTTGTGAGTTATTGTAGAAAAGGAGCCTAATTATGCCTAATTGCTTGTAACCCTATTTGGTAAGCAATTGTTGTGTTTCTTGGAACTTGATTATGGTTCCAGTGAAAAATGTGGTTGCAGGTAGTGGAAAGGATCCTAGTAACATATTAAAATCCGTATTCCTCTTTGTGGAGAGGTTACTAGTCAACTTGGGTTAGTTTGAGAATTTTGGGAAGATGGAGCAAGAAAGGCTACAAAGAGCCTTGGAGGAGCTATGGTTAGTTTTTGTTCTACATTATTGATGTTCAATAGTTGAAAGGGATAGGATCTTGGAAGCATAATCCTAAGGAGAATAGGGTTAATTGAAGAACCCTATTAGGTCAGTAGAGTGACATAGGAGCCCCCAGAGGAAGCTGGGGAAAAGAAAAGACTAGTGTTACATCAGAGTGGTATCATATCAAGTTGAGAAACTCAGGAAGTTAGTGTATGTCTGCAGCTACTGGTGAATCAGTTGGAGAGTCAAAGATGGTGACAAATGCAGAGTTAGCTAAGGAAGTTAATGATAAAAAGGAGAGGAACTGAATCCTTGAAGAATCCATAGAAGGAAAGAGGTTAAGGATAGAAGAAGTTGCTAATGAAGAAGCTAGAAGTAGAGAAGGGGTGGAAAGAAGTGATAGGGGAAAGAAGGTTGCTGAGGAAGACATCATTCCTAAATAATACCCTATATTGAATGAAGAGCCATTCTTGAAGGTCATCAAAGCATTAGGTGGAAAATAATTAGAAGGAATCCCTTTGTTTAGTGGCAAGATGGATATTGAAGAAGTCATGGATTGGATAGAGGGAATGGAGAACCATTTTGAATGTGAGGGTATAAATGAAGCCCAAAAGCTCAAGGTAGCCAATTCTAGACTTAGAGGGTCAGCTTTGACTTGTTGGAAATACCTTTAGGATGAGAAGGTAAGAATAGAGAAGAAAACAATAGAAAATTGGAATGCAATGGTGACCAAGATGAAGGATAATTATCTCCCTAAGGATTATGAAATCCAACTTCATAGAAAGAGACATGATTTGAAACAAAAAGACCTAGATGTGGCCTCATACATTGAGGAATTATAGAGATTATGTCTAGGGTTTAAACTGTAAGAAGAGGAGTCAATTAAAGTGGCTAGATTCTTGGGTCGATTGGAATGGAACATCCAAGAGGAGATTAGCCTATGGACACTAACTACAATCCATAAGTGTCATCAATTAGCCATAAGAGTGGAGGAGAAGAACAAGAAGAAAGGTAACTCTAGCTTCAAGAATAAAAGAGGTAGAGGAAGAGACCAAAGGGGTCAAAGGGGAGGCTACCAAGGCAGAGGTAGTGAGGAAAGATCACTAGGTTAGAACAAGTTGACAGAGAAGCATACTTAAAGTAGTTCAAGAGGGGGCTATAAAAGAGGCAAGGGTAACCATGGTGGTCCTAGAAGAGGAAGAGGAGGTAGGAATAGTTCTTACTTTACAACCATGAAGTGTTATTATTGTGGGAAATTAGGTCATCCAACCTATAGATGTCCTAACAAGCCTTTTGCAGAAAAACAATGGAAAAAGGGTACATATGCTCATAAGCACACTTCAAGTATCAAAGCACCTGAGATTGACCATCTAGATTTAGAGATGGGTGAGAACTTGATGTTCAGGAGAGTACTGATAAGACAACCAATCAAGGATGAGCCCAAGCATAGGAGAGATTTATTTATAATCTGATGTAAAATCCTTGGCAAGGTTTGTAAAGTAATTGTGGACTCTGGCTCCATAGATAATATCATCTGAGAGGAGGTAGTAGTGAAACTAAAGCTAGCTAAAATACCCCATGTAAATCCCTATAAGGTAACATGTCTCAACAAAGGCCAAAGTGTATTGGTAAATGATAAAACGTGGGTGGAGTTTTCAATAGTAGGGTATAAGGATAAGCTACTTTGTGACATCCTACCAATGGATGCTTTCCATTTTCTATTAGGAAGGCCTTAGAGATTTGATAATGGGGAAATGTATGATGGGAAGGAGAATTCCATCACATTCAAGAAAAGAGGTAAAAATTTCAAGATTCAGTCTTTACTAGAACATGAAGAGCCATAGTGAAAAACTCCTAATGTCATGTTGTTTAGTGGAAAGGAGTTTGTGAACGATATCAAAGAGGATGAGAGTGAAGGATATGCTATTGTGATCAGACCTAAGGAGGAAGAAAAACTAGTTAAGGAGCCACTACCACCAAAGGTATAAGAACTACTTTTAAAGTACAAAGACATAGTGAGTGATAGCACTCCTCCAACCCTACCACCTAAGAGGGTAGTAAGTCACCAAATAGACTTTGTCCCAGGGGAATCTCTCCCAAATAAGGAAGAATACAAGCTTACTCCTAATCAAAATTTGGAGGTATCAATACAAGTGCAAGAACTCTTGGATCAAGTCTTGACCAAGAAGAGTATAAGCCCTTGCGCAGTCTTGGTTGTGTTGGCATCCAAGAAGGGAGGAAAATGGAGACTATGCACATATTCAAGGGCAATAAAACAAATCACAATAAGGTATAGGTTCCCTATACCTAGGATAGAGGATCTTACAGATTTCCTTGGAGGGGTAATGTACTTTACCAAGTTGGACTTGAATAGTGGGTATCACCAAATCAGGGTGAAAGAAGGGGATGATTGGAAAATGACATTCAAGACCAAAAATGGGTTATATGAATATGTTTTTATGCCATTTGGTCTCTCAAATGCTCCAAGAACATTCAGGAGGCTCATGAATGAAGTTCTCAAGGACTTCACAGGGAAGTTTGTAGTTGTATATCTTGATGATGTACTGATATTTAGAAAGACAAAGGAGGAGTATATCAGACATGTAGAAGTAGTATTGAAGAGATTGCATGAAGATAAATTAGCTATCAACCTTGAAAAGTGTGAGATCTTCAAATAAGAACTAGTTTACTTGGGCTTTATAGTGTCCAAAGGGTCTTTGAAGATGGACCAAGATAAGGTTTCTGCTATCCTAAACTGGCCTCAACCTACCACAGCCACTAAGGTAAGAAGTTTCCATGTCTTATCACTATTTTATAGAAAGTTTATTAGAAAATTTAGTGGGATTTGTTCACCTTTATTAGATACTATCAAAGGGGGATCAAAGATAAGTTTAGATGGACTGTAGAAGCACATAAATCCTTTGAGTTGTTGAAGAAACAAGTAGATACTCAACCCATCCTCCAATTACCAAGCTTTGAGAAATTGTTCACTATTGAGTGTGATTCTAGTTGAATAGCAATAGGGGGTGTATTGATTCAAGAAGGTAGACCAATTTCCTTAGTGATAAATTGAATGAGGCTAAGAAGAAATACTCTTCTTATGACCTAGAACTATATGCTTTAGTTTAGTCCCTTATAAAATGGAGGCATTATCTATTGCCTAAAGAGTTTGTGTTAATTACTTAAAAGCAAGCTCTTAGCTACATAAATAATCAAGAGAAACTAAGAAATAGGCATTTGAAATGGATAGATTATTTGCAATAATTCACCTTTATTACTAAGCACAAGAAGGGATAGCTCAATAAGCTTGCAGATTCCTTAATTAGGAGGTTGCTGATAGTCCAAGAAGTCTAGTTGAATAGCATAGGCATTGATAGTTTTAGAGATCTTTACAAGGAAAATGAGGACTTTGGGGAAGCATACAAGGTATGTGTTGACTTTCAAAACAATATCCATAGAAAATTCTCAAAGTTTATTTTGTAGAATGGATTGTTATTTAGGGGCAATCAGTTATGTGTGCCAAGAGGATATATGAGAATGAATCTCATACATGAGAAACATAATGGATCTCTAAGTGGTCATTTTGGTATGAAAAAAACCTTGGATCTTGTGCAAAGGTTCTACCATTGGCCAAAGTTGGTCAAAGATGTTACCAAGCATGTGGATCAGTGTGTTGTATGCATGAAGGCTAAATGATGAATCACTAATGCAGGCTTGTATCAGCCTTTACTAGTCCCTAACCGGCCATGGGAGTGTGTGAGCATGGAATTCATAGTAGGTCTACCCAAAACCAAACAGAGATATGATAGCATTTATGTAGTTGTTGATAGATCTAGTGAAATGGGACATTTCATTCCATTTGAGACTACTAATGATGCTAGCCACATATCCTATTTGTTCTTTAAGGAGATTGTGAGGATCCATGGTCTTTCTTTGAGCATATTATCTGATAGGGATGTAAAATTTATGAGCTATTTTTGGCATACATTATGGACTAGATTGGGTACCAATCTATCTTTTGGTTTAGCCTACCACCCTCATACTAATGGCCAAACTAAGGTGGTGAACATGGTGTTGGGTAACCTATTGAGGTTCCTAACTAAGGAGTATGGGAAGACTTGGGATGTGGTCATTCCCCAAGCATAATATTCTTACAATGAAAGTAAGAATAGAATGACAGGAAGAATCCCATTTGAGGTTGTTTATGGGATGCACCCAAGGGGTGTTTGTGAACTTAGGGATCTTGGAGGTATGGAGTACAAAAGTGGACATGCTGAGGACGTCACCCATAATATGAAGGAGATATAAGAAAAAGTAAAGATGCAAATCCAAGACAATCAACAAAAGTTGAAGGTAAAAGTTGATGAAAAGATGAGAGATGTTCAGTTTGAAGTGGGTGACTATGTGATGGCTCATTTGAAAAAGTCAAGGCTACAGAAAGGTGTCCTTACCAAGCTTCAAATCAATAGTGTGGGACCTTGCAAAATCATAGCCAAATATGGGTCTAATGCCTATAAGATAGACTTACCATCAGACTTCAACATATTTCTAGTGTTCAATGTGCGGGACTTAACCAGATCAGAGGGAAGATAGATGAGATCAGTCAGGGAAGTCAAGGAATTAGTGGGGATATTGAGGCTAATAAATTACCTCCCAAACCATAGATGGTAGCTGACAAAGTTTTGGACTCCAAGGTTAAGAATAATAGAAGGCATAAAGTCTACATGGAACACCTAATTCATTGGAAGGATAGACCAGAGGTAGAGGCCTCATGGATTGCAGAGGCAGACTTTGAGAAGGTGGAAATTTCAGAGGATATACTATCCATAGGAGTGACATAGATTTCCCTTGTGGGGGAGTATGGTGCAGGAGCACCTAGGTAGGGATAATTATGCAATGTAACCTAGGGTTTCTTTGATGTTTTGGCTTGTAGTGGTTCTAGCAAGACCACTAGATTAATAAGGGGACATGTAGGTCCTAATGTGTAGTGTGTAAAGTGTGAGGATGCCTAATTAGGTCCTTAGTGACCTTTGGGTCCATCTAGGTTAATTAGGGTGTTTTGTCATTTTAGTGCCAAATTTGGCCAAGCAAGGGACTAAAGGTCCTATTTCATGTTTTTACAAATTTTGACCAAGTTTGGATAGCATATCCAAAAATTGCAAAAGTTGTCAATGTTGTCATTGACAACATTGACAACATTGGTTGCAAGATTGAAAATTCAATGGAATTAGTTCCTTAAATATTTGAAAATAGTGTTTTAGTGCCTTGGTCAACTACATAAGGCCATCCTTGTTCATTTGCAAGGGTTGGCTAGTTTGTGTCAGAGTGTGTACAGACTGTAGAATTGAATAACAATTGTAGTTTGTGTAATTTGTGAGCATCTGGTATTAAAATGGATTGAACCATCTACTGTAATCCTTGTTTTTGTTAATTTATATTTCTCTTAGACTTTTCTAGTTTTAATAGTTTTAGTTACTTTTGTAGATTCTTTGAGTTTATGTCTAGTCACTGGCCTGAATAAGGTAGTTTGTGCAAATGGAGTCATAGATCCATTTGACATTATGGAACTTGTATGGGCCTTTAGGATATGGAAGGTGACTCCATGTAAATTATGTACAGTGATGGAGGGGCCCAGAAAAGAATGGCAGCTATTTATAAGGTGATGCTCTAGGTCAGCCAGAGATGCATGGCTAGGGATCACTAATAGTTGCAGAGCTAGTTTGGTGGATTGAAAGCATTAATTACTTCAATAAAATGTTTGAGAGGGATACGTTTATGTGTTTTGAAGTCCCAACTTACATGGGAAGGTTTGATGAATGATTCTTGGTGGCAAGAACAAGGTTTTTGTCAGACTGGCTTTGAAAGCCTTAAAACCCTGAATTTTAGCCTTAATTATAGATAGGGTTGTACGAATATCTTAGGAACCGTAGACCTAGAAAATATCTAGTGTCTTGATAAAGGGTATCTGGATCCTATGCCTATTTTTATACTTGTTAAGACATTTTGTGAGTTATTGTACAAAAGGAGCCTAATTAGGCATAATTGCTTATAGCCCTATTTGGGAAGCAATTATTGTGTTTCTTGGAACTCAATTAGGGTTCCAAATGAAAAATGTGGTTTTACATAGTGGAAAGCATCCTAGTAACATCTTAAATACCTATTCCTCTCCATCCAGAGGTTACTGATCAACTTGGGTTTATTTGAGCATTTTGGGAAGATGGAGTAAGAAAGGCTAGCAAGAGCCTTCAAGGAGATATGGTGAGTTTTTGGTCTACATTGTTGATGTTCACTAGTTGAAAGGGATAGGATCTTGGAAGGAGAATCCTAAGGAGAATAGGGTTAATTGAAGAACCTTATTAGGTCAGTAGAGTGACCTAGGAGCCCCTAGAGGAAGCTAGGGAAAATAAAGACTAGTGTTACATCATCTTTGTAGAAGTATGGTGATGGATCACTTGGATTAGGGGCAATGTAATTTATATTTCCCCTTTTTGTATGTTTCTGGATCAACTTGGATACAATACCAACATCTCTGGTATATCTGATAGCTAGAGATTTCAAGTTTATTTTTGTTGAGCAAGGGTTGTAGATATCAAAAGATTTCATGAGTGAAGCTTGATCTAGGGTTACCAAAATAGTGCCATCATGCTTCTTGATGGTCTTTGAGACAATATCATACCTCTTGGCCAACTCTAAAATCAAGTCCACATCAACGAATACATTAGGGAAAACTAACTTAGCTAACCCACTAGTCTAGGGGTTTGATATGGGCATGTCCATCATTGTTTTTATGGAAATAAATAAATAAATGATTACTAGAATAGTTTGGTGTCTTGGCATCTCTAATATATATGCATAATTATCTCCTAAGTATTCATCATTTACCTTTTTTCCCTGAGTAGAGCCTGGGTGTAGTTGGATGAATTCTTCTAAATAGTTTCTCTTCCCTTTAAGGTCCTCATCATCACCACTTTTCCCACTGGTAGATGTGATGCTCACTACTTTTCTCATGTTTTCTGATGTGAATTGTCACTGATCAGCTTCTTTCTTTACCAATATTAAAACAAATATTCTCTAAACCCTTACTTCACTTTGTTAATCACTTCACACCTTCAACACTAAAAATCATTTTTTGGATTCTAAACTAAAATCTTCTCTATTCACTCTATAAACGTTGATTGTTGTGTTCTTACTAAAAATTCTAATTACTCATGCAAATTCTGAGCTCTAAATTCTTGAAAACTCGTAAGTTAGAATGAATAATGGTAATACCTATTAATGCACCAATCTCATTCTTGAATTTCCAATACAGTCTTTTCTATCTTTACTTCTACATGCTGTGAAATCAATTCTAGCTCCTAGCCATGACTTTTCAAACTGACAGATGATCAATTCAAATGATGACTTCTTTTATAAAAAACTTATTAAATTTTAAAAGAGATCAAGATTTGATTCTATTGGATCTTTGAAAATAACTCAGCAATCTTTTAAAACATGTTGTCGTAACTTCTTCATTCCTATTGGCTATCGATTGTTAACATGGCGTGAAGAAAACCTAATGTATTAACTTAATATAACCATGGTTTACATCAGTGAATTTGTGACATGTGATCTCATTGTCATGAAGAGTTATCCTCAACTCTAGTTATCTATTGAGACTTCATGACAACCACCCGATCATCTTTCAGATCAACAACTACCTCTTAATCACTATATGAAATCACTTAACTCTTATATTATCTTTGAGAATTCATGAATATAGCTTTAATAACTCATTTTATACCTTGGGTTTCCTTTAGAGACTACATGACTATGTAATCTCTTTGTCTCTTTAAGATTTCCTTTACTCTGAGTTTCTATCGAGATTACGTGACTTTCACATGATCATCTTTTAATCAGACTACCCGTGTGTAATCTCATTTACTTTATGTACTTTCATATTTTAATCTGAGGCTTCACGACTACCGTAGATCTTGTTTTTAATCTAATGGATAACACATATTCTCCATTGCCTTTCCCTTAACTATAGTTTACTTCATGACTTCATGAATTCATGACTTAAGTAGTCCCCATGTTGCAGAAGAAAATTCTTTACCTTAGGTTTGCTTCAAGACTTCCTAACTAACTCAAGTCTTCAAAATATTAGCCATGTGTCTCAATCTAGATTATCATCCTTGAATCTCTAGAACTTCTCTGAGTTTTTGACTTTCTAGAGAAACTACACGCTATCCACAAAATCTTTTCCTTTTGACGGCTCAGATCTTCTTACTGCAAACTGACTTAAACTTAACTAAACTCTTCTTCAACCATGGCTCTTATTGTGTCATCACCACTCATTGAATCTCACTTTCTTTTTAATATTTTACTAACTTGTGGTTTCTTTCACGATTTAACCAAGTGACTAGATCCTTTTCAAATCGTACGACAGTCAGGATACCTCTTTATCTTTCATCTATCTACAACTTTTTATCATGACTTCACGCTGGCCATAGGATCTATCTCTCATCTGATGGTAGTTGCATAACCTCTTTACCTTTAAATTAACCATGGATTTTAAAAGAGATCACATGAATAAAGGATTTTAACCACCTTCTTAACCTTGCTTTCTTTGCAAGACACCGTGACTGAGCAAACTCAAAGTCACTGAAACATTTCCTAACTAAAGATTTTTCCTCAAGACTTTGTGACCACCGTAGAATTAAATTTTAGATCAATTGATATCACTTAATCTCACATCTTTTAACTTAACTCACATTGTTCTTCATGATTATGTTACTGCATGAAACTTCAAACTGATTTTAACCCAGCTTGCAACTTTGATCACCTTTCAAGACAACACGACTGAGTAGACTCAAAGTCGCCAAAGAAATTATTTTACTCTAGTTTTTCAAAGAGAGTATCCACCAACCAAAGGATTAATATCTACATCGATGGATCATGTGAAATCTCATAATAAATGAAGGCATATTCATTTTTCATAGAGACAACCCAACTTTATGAAAATTGCCAAGTCTCAGAAAGAAAGAGAATATTCTCAAATTATAATGAGACTTCACGAATTAAGTGAATAATATGAAATAAAACACATGACTTAAGGGTTGGGATTCTTTGAAAAAGAAACAACAAAATAGAAAGCATTTGAATGAACTAGGTTTTTTCTTGAATATGCATGAAATTTTGACCTAGGGATGAGGGTTTTGCACTCTTTCTTGATTTTTGGCTTGAAGATCATTATTTGTAGAGGGATTTCGACAACTCTAGAAAGAATTTACAAATTTTAAGAATGGATATGACCGAGATATTCAAAATTTTTTTGGCAAGCTCCAAAAATTGGAAATACAACCAACACCATTAGTGCTTCAATCTCATCAAGTCCTTGATCCTCATTATCACTTTCACTATCATTCCTCACAGTGTATCTGTGACTTGAGTTACTTATTTTCAAATAATATTTGAATGGAGATTCTATAGATGGTAAGACACTATTATCAAAGTTATTCATCTCAAATGAAATTAGTGTACCAATCAGACTATCTAGAGTAACTGTATTGTTTGCAACTACTCTCATTTCTTGAACAGAAGATACTCTAATAGCATATATAGGTAGTAAGGTTTTTAATATTTTACTTACCATTGTCTCTTCTTCAAGTACACCTCCAACTCCTCAGATAGAATTGACTACCTATTTGATTTTGCAGCTATACCGAGTGATATTTTCTCCTTCTTTCATCCTTACATCATCAAACCTACATCTTAGGATTTCTACCTTGGCTCTTAGTACATTAGTATCTCCTCCATGCACCAACTTCAATTTATCCCACATTTTCTTTGCAGAGGTGCAGGTTTTGATGTCTTCAAACTCAACATTGGTGATTGAGGAAGCAAGCTATATCATCATGCGATTATGCTCATGTTTTTTTCATAATTGCTCAAGAGTACGAGGTCCTATAGGAAACAAATATTCAGTATCAAGGTGTTGAGTAACATCATTACCAATAACTGATAAGTGGAGTCTTATTCTACTTTTCCATGATGCAAATTTGTCTTTATTCAACTTGGGCACATCTCACTTGTTCATCTTGTGCTCTTTTTCTTGAGCTATTAAACTCCCTTTATAAGCACATAATCTCTGATACCAATTGTTAGAAATAACTTAGAGGGGGGGGGGTGAATCAGTGGACTCAAAAATATTCAATTAAATCAACCCAAAAACTTAGTACCACAGTATTAAGCCTCTAGTTATCTTCATTCCTACAAGATGTATGCCTTCAAATATGCTTATCAAATAACTACTGCTCGGAGTTCTCTTTTAAACCTTATTCTTAATGTTTACCAAAGAGATGTCTTTTATTTACCGAGAAACAATAAATTGCTTAGTGTATACTAATTTATCAAGTTTAGTTATGTGTAATGAAAAACACTAAAGTAATGACTCTTAAACACAATGGCACATGGATTTTTAACATGAAATTCATGTTAAGGGAAAAATTACTTGGGACCGTTAACCCAAAATTTTCACTCTTCTTAAGTGATCTCAGTGAAGATTCAACCCTATTAAAGCTTACAAAAACACTATTAGGTGTGACCTTGTTAGAGGATTTAAAAGATTAGTTTGTCACTTGATATCGAGCATCTCTATGCTACCTTCTATGACCAAACCTAGTGTAGTTTGTCAAATGGTATCTGACATCTCATGCTATCTTCATGGTCAAAATTTTTGATACTCCTTGGGATGTATCTCAATATAGAAAGGATCTTTAAATCCTTCTTGGTTAAGAGACTCTCTAAATCAGTGGTTAAACTAAAATAGTAAATGATCTGTTCACACATACAACTTCAACTTGCAGATGTTTTAGATCTATTGTAAGATCATTAAACCATTCTAATCAATATATGTTTTCATTACCTTTGCTCCACTTCTTTCTTCTTAGTGATGTTTTTCATCTCTATTTCTCAGTGTCTGCATAAATCTTTAGCTTCTTCCTTAGTTTGATTGATCAGGACTGTATGAAGTTGTTCTTCATCAGTTTTTGTTCAATATCCTTCCTTTTCATTCACTCTCCTTAATTGATAATGAATGAAGTTGTCTCTTTATAGACATGATATCATTGTTTCTCACTTCTTGATTTTCTTTTTCTTGGTGTGACCCGCAATATTAGCCAATATTGATTTAAAGATTAACTCTTATTTTATCTCATAGAAATATTATTTCCAACTGGATAAAACATCTACAAATATTTTACTTGTCTTTGGCTTTAATTTGTCAATTAAAACAATGTTAACAACTAGTTAAGTCTATCTTTAGCTCTTCTAGCTAAGTATTTTGTCATTTCTAAACCCCAGTTAACTTTAGTTTTTTAACTCTTTCATAGCTTTAGTCAAAGCTACAATTCTCCTCTAGCTTCTTTATCGGTGTTGTCTGTCCGTTGGGGTTGTCTGTCCTTCAGGCATGTTTGTTCGTCAGTAATGGTTGTGATTATTCTCACCGGTAATGCTCATTGGTTTCTTTGCTCAGGCATCACTATGACTTTGCTCTTGGTTTTCTCTGTCCATTGGTTTCCACTAACCATCGATGTTTTTAAGTCACTTAGTAAATGCTTTTCTTTTATGCATTACTAAAAGCATAATATTTATCTCTTTGATTCTCTGAAGTCTTTGACACTTAAAATATAACCGATCAGATTATATCAAGTTGAAAATAATGACAATACAATCCATTAACTAATTTACTATCTTACATTATCTTTTTGCATTTCAGTGATCAACTTAACATCTTCTAAAATTAATCATTTACATGTCATCAACCAATCCTAAACAACCCTAAAAAATTTATTGCAAACAAAGACCATAAGAAGGTCTTTCACAACCAAAGTTTGAGGGCATAAACCCCTAGGTTCCCCTGCACTATGCTCCCTCTCAAAAAAGAATTCAAGTTTCATATATATTTAATAATGCATGATCTATTCCCACCTTCTTAAAATCAGGTTATGCAACCCATGTGGCTTCTGATATAGGTATGTTTTTCTATTGGATCAGGTCTTCCATGTATTGACCATGTCTAGTCTTCTTCTTACCTCTGGCATCTAGTATCCTCTCTACTAGTGTCTTTCTCTTGGATGGTAGGGGCACATCAATTGTAACCTTCTCCACATCTGAAGTATCCCCAGTCTCTTCTAGCTTTGAAAATTTGTATTTAATGAGGTCTTGTACATTAAACACTGGTGATATTTTTAAATTTATGGGAAGTTCAATTTTGTAAGCATTTTCTCCATACTTTTCTAGGACTTTGCATGGTCCTATCCTTCTCATCTACAAATTACTTGGCATGCCTTTCTTCATTCTGACATTATTTATATGCACCATCACTAAGTCTCCCACTTGATGTTGGAGATTTTCCTTTGTGAAAATAGTTGACTATATGTTTGTCATTGATGACAACATATAGTATACAATAGTGTTCTGTATGCAATTATCAGTATGGACATGTTGGAGCCTTGTGTGGTTATTTGTATATTGTACACATATTTATTATGTTATATTCATATACACAAATTCAGTAGTGTAGTTAAAGTTGAGTTTTATTGATCTGTTTACCAGCTATAGTTTCAGATGATTGTTATTAAGAGCCAACAATAATTTTATTTTTTCTTCAGTTGCTCCTATCTATAAGATATGCGTGTTTGGATTCAAGCTTAGTTATGAGTTAAAAGTGTTTAACCAAGGGTGCTTAACATGTTTCATCAGAAGTGTGATGTTTGAGTTATTTTGTGGAGCCGATTGTATGAAGCAGTGCATCTATTTATTTTGAATTGTGCGGTTCTAATTATGTTGCATGCTTAGTTTAGCCGACAAGAAAGTTGTTGAAGGGCTTCCTACATCTGATGTAATCATATCTTTTGAGAAAGATACTTATAGCCAATCATTTGTGATCACCAAAATGGGAAAAACTAGAATAAGTGGAGAGAAGTCGTGACAGTTACAAAGTAGAATGTCTGAAGTATTAGAAATGTAAAGATGTTAGAATAGTCCCAAGGGATAACTGAGAGGGGGAGTGAATCAGTTATCAACAAGTTTAATTACTTTCTTCTTTTAATTAAAAAATAACACTAAGCATTAACACATTTAGATAACACAAGATAGAACACAACAATTTTGGTTACAGGGAAACCAAATAGGTAAAAACCACGGTGGGAATTAGAACCCACAAAGAACTATACTTGAGTATAATTATCCCTATTAGAATATCTTGCAACCTTGTTAGGAGTTTTTATTTACAATGTAGTAAGTACAATGACCTTGTTAAGGGTCTGACCCTATCAGGAGTCTTTTACAAATAACCCTATTAGGGGTGAGGACTCACTATCCAAAAGCTCATTGCTAAAATGGTGAAGGCTGCAACCTTCAGTAAAATAGATATGCACTATATATGATAAATGAACTATTTGAGTAGACCTACTGTCTTGGTCAGTTCAAGTGTATTATATGCTTTCACTTCTTCTTCACATAGATCTTTTCTTAATGAATGAAATGTCTTTACTGTCCCAAAACAATGAGCATTCTCTTCTATACTTTTTCTATCACTTATCTTCTCATTCACACTTGGCGTTCACCAAACAAAATACTATAAGTATCTTCCCCAAAATATGTGATCTTCATCAGCTTTAGGATTCCCTTCAATATTTATTTAGTTGGCCACATTAACCACACAACCTGATTATAATAACACAACCCAAACTGGATGGATGTGACACTTCACAAAGTCGGCTCCACCAGATCAACTCCAACATCATGATTCTAATAAAACACATTTGGCACCTTTAGATAATTATCTTTAACTCATAAATAAACATGAATACAAACATGCATATCAAAAAGATAGGTGTAACTGAAGAAATAATTTAATTACGCCGGCTCTTCTCAGATAGTCTTCAGTCATGGTAACTATCATAATTGAATAACATAACTTAACTGAAACTTCATATCTGACTCACCGTGAATGCACATACCATCTAGAACATGTATACACAATGGAAATAAACATGCATAGCTCCAAAACATTTGTACTGATAATTTCATATAGAACACCATTGTATATTATATGTTGTCATCAATGACAAACATATAATCAATTATTTGGACAGAAGAAAATCTCCAACAATCTCCCTCTTTGACATTGATGGCAACATATTATATAATCAACTCAAGGTGTCTTCCTTCTTTTTACAATCTTCTCAATATCCTCATCAAAGGTTCCTCTTCACTGTTGCTGCTCTTCTGACTATATACTCCCCCAAAGTATATGCTCCCCCTTACTATATACTCCCCCTTTGACATCAATGGAAAAGGGTGCCAAACACCACTAAGCACAAGTACTACTCCAGAAGTAGAATATTCAACCATTCATCAGTCACCAAAGACTGATGTTCTTTGCTACAAATTCTAATCAGACTCAGGAAAGGGAATTACTCCCAGCTTCTCCTTGAGATACTCAAAGTATCTTTTGATAGAGGCTTTGTAAAAATATCTGCTAATTATTCTTTAGTGCTCACATAATCCAACTTTACTACTCTCTCTACAACTTTTTTCTCTTAAAAAGTGGTATTTAATCTCAATGTTTTTTTGTCTTTGTGTGCATTATAGGGTTCTTTGACATATTGATAGTACTAGTGTTATCACAGTGAATAACAATAGGATAATCAATCTGAATACCAAAGTCTTTGATCATCTATTTGATCCAAACCATTGTAGAAGAATTCAATGTTTCTGCAACATACTCAACTTCTATTGTTGACTAAGAAATACAATTTTGTTTCTTGCTTGTCCAAGTAACCAACCTATTTCCAATAAATACTACTCCTCCTGATGTGCTCTTTCTGTCATCAACATAATATTCCCAATCTGCATCTTTATACACATGAATTTGTATATTCTCTGAGTTAGGATACCAAAAACCATAGTCTATAGTCCCCTTTATGTATCTGAATATTCTTTTTATTTCCATTAGATGAATCTATTTAGGTTTAGCTAAAAATATTCCAACAATGCAAACTACATTGGAAATGTTTGGTCTAGATTGAGTGAGATATATGAGCTTTCCAATCATAGACTTGTATAGTGTCTTGTCAACTGCTGTGGAATCATAATCTTTAGAAAGATTGCTTCCTGTTATCATGGGGGTGCTTACTGGTTTGCAATCTTCCATTTTGAAAGTCTTCAATACCTCCTTCACATACTTAGACTAATTTATGAATATGCCTTTGTCAGTTTGTTTTACATTCAATCCCAAGAAATATTTGATAGGTCTAATCATGCTCATTTCAAACTCACTTTTCATCTCTTTGGTGAATTCTGCACTAATTTTATCATTACCTCCAAAGATAATGTCATAAAAAAAAATAGCAACAAGTAGTAATCCTTCATCTGTCTCTCTCATAAATAAATTACAGTCTACTACTTCTTTTCTGAATCATATATTTGTTAAGTAACCATCAAGTCTCTCATACCAAGCTCTTGGGGCATGTTTAAGTCCATAAAGTTCTTTCTTTAGTCTGCATACCATGTCTGGCTTGTCTAAAAGTTTTAATCCTTCAGGCTAATCTATGTATACTTCTTCCTTCAAGTCACCGTTTAGGAAGGCTGACTTAACATCCATTTTATATACTTTAAAGTTCTTGAATGTTGCATAAGCCAGAAATTTTTTTATGGCTTCTAGTCTTCTCACAGGGGAAAATCTATTAGTGTAATCTATTCCTTCTCTTTGTGTATATCCTTTACACACTAATCATTCTTTGTTCCTTACCACTATGCCTTCTTCATTCATCTTGTTCCTGAATATCCACTTTGTTCCAATCACATTTTTGTCATGAGGTCTAGGGACTAGTTCCCATGTATCATTCTTGATTATTTGATCTAATTCTTCTTGCATAGCACTTTACCAATCTAAATCATTGCACGCATCTTCTACACTTAAGGGTTCAATCTGTGAAAGTAAGCATACCTCTTCATCAATGGTTGAACCTTTTTCTTTGGATCTTGTCAAGAATTTAGCACTTTGATCTCCAATGATGTCTTCCTTAGAGTGGTATTTGGATGTGTATTTTGAGTTCTTAGGAGTGACACTCTCATCTGTAATATGTGATTCTTCTTCACTTGGTTCAGGATTGTTGCATGAAACATCAATATATTAAAACATTTCTTCAATAATTGTGTCCTTACTAATGGGTATGGGTTCATCTTCAATAATAGGAGCACATTCATAGTATCTTTCTTGAATCATAACTTATCATCAATCTTCACATGAGTACTTTCAATGATCTTATTCAACCTTAGATTAAAACATCTATAGGCTTTGCTTTTAGTAGAGTAACCAAGAAAAATACCTTCATCGCTTCTAGCATCAAACTTGCCAATGCTATCATCTCTCTTGATGTAGCACTTGCTTCCAAAGATTATGAAGTATTTTATATTAGGTACATTACCAAACCAAAATTTGTAGGGTGTCTTGTCTGCGGGGTTATGGGTGCACTTAACTATCTTTTGATTCCATGTTCTTCACAGTAGTCATAAAAATGGTCAGAGATGAATTCTCCTCCTCTATCAGATCTCAGACATTTTATCTTCAATCTAGATTCATTATCAACCTTAGCTTTGAATACTTTGAAATTCTCAAAAGCTTCAGATTTGTCTTTTAAGAATGCAACCCACATAATCCTTGAGAAATCATCAACAAACAAAACAAAATACCTTTCTTTGTAGTATGATCTTGTTTGAGTAGGTCCACATAGGTCTATATGTATTAGATCTAATTTATTCTCAGAGTCTTGTTTACTCCCGAATGAGGTCCTCACATGCTTCCCTGTCACACATTCCTTGCACATAGTGTCAACTAGTCTTGCAATACTTGGAAGGTCTCTTACTACCTTTACATTAATTATCTTGACTATGTTGTCAAATTTGATATGACAAAGTCTCTTGTGCCATAGCCAACTGTCATCTACTTTTGCAACAAAACAACTTACTTTTGAATTGAGCTGAAAGACACTACCTTTGGTCCTTGAGCCTAATGCAATCATGTCTCCTTCTTTTTTGTTAATGATGCATTGATTGTTTTTGAATTCCAACTGATATCCTTTATCAAGAAACTATCCAACACTTATTAAGTTATGATGCAAACCATCAACATAGAGAACATCATTTGTCTTGCTCATTCCATATAAGGTGATAGAACCTTTGCCTATGATATGTTTGGGAGTGTTATCTCCAAATCTAACCATGCCACCTTTGTACTTGTCCAAATGTATGAATCTGTCTTTATCTCTAGTCATGTGGTGTGAACATCCGCTATCAATGATCCAGTCAGTCCTGATATCTACTTTGGAAACTAATGCTAACTCTTGTGCTTTCTCTTCATCTTCTTTGTCCATTTCTTCAAGCATCTTCTCAATGTCTTTAATGAAAATGAATCCAATCTCATATTCTCCTGAATCATCATCAGTTACACCATCTTTAGTATGATAGCATTCCTTAGTGTACTTAGGTTTGTAATCTGATCTAAACTTCTTGACTCTTGTAGGACACTTGGATGCAAAGTGAGCAACTTTGTTTCATGAAAAACATTTGAATGGTAGATGTCCTTCGTATTTCCCTTTACCTTTCCTTTCTTTCTTGGCAATCATAGCGATGATTTATTCTAGTTTTGTATCCACTTCTTCATTATTATTAGAGTTGCTTATAGATTTCTTACTGTGGACTGAGGCTTTGAAAGTTGTCTCACTTATAGGTTTTGTCTTCAATCTAGACATCTCAAATGCAGATATTTTTCTGATCAAAGTCTCCCTCTTGAATTCTTTTGAAAATTGCATAGTTTCATCCAAGATTTTAATCTTTCTCTCATAGTCTAATGTTAATGTGGTCATTAGTTTTTCCATTATATCATCCTCTAAAATTTCTCCACCATTGTTTCTTATACCTAATACTACTTCATTAATCCTCTCATTGTAAGCTCTGATATTTTCTTTAGGAAGCTTCTCTAAATTATTGTTTCTTTTCTTCCATGTCTTTCTGTGCACATTCTTTTGTTGGATGTCTCCTTCAAACATATCTTCTAAGTATTTCAAAATAGAATATACATTGTCTTCCTTCTTGATCTCAGAAAATTCACTGTCAAATAGGGCACTGATTAGAGATTCTTTGGCAATAGCATTTTGAGTGAACACTTCTTTTTGTTTATTTGTAGAGTCTTCTTCTGCAAGGTCTTTCAAGGTGGGAACATCAATTGCATGAGTGGAAATCTCATAGATCTCAAATCTAGCACACTGAAGATGTGATATCATTTTGTTCTTCTAGTCAAGATAGTTTTCTCCATCAAAATTAGGACTCTCTTTCCTGAAGTATGCCATTTGATCTACCTTAAGAAATTAGGCTTTCTCTCCAAGGCACTTGGCTCTGATACCAATTGTTAGAATAGTCCCAAGGGATAACTAAGAGGGGGGGGGGTTGAATCAGTTATCAGCAAGCTTAGTTACATTCTTCTTTCAATTACATAATAACATTAAGCATTAACACATTCAAACAACACAAGATAGAACACAAAAGTTTTCGTTACAGGGAAATAAAATAGGTAAAAATCCCAGTGGGAATTAGCACCCACAAAGAACTGTACTTGAGTATAATTATCCCTGTTAGAAGATCTTACAACCTTGTTAGGATTTGTTCTTTACAATACGGTAAGTATAGTGACTTGGATAAGGGTCTAACCCTGTTAGGAGTCTTTTATAAATAACCTTTTTAGGGGTGAAGACTCACTTTCCAAAAGCTCACTGCGAAAATGGTGAAGGCTACAACCTTCAGCAAAAAAAATATGCACACCTAGGCTAACCTCCATAGTGATGATGTTTGGCTTGTACTTGACATTGGCCAAGTCAAGATAGGTTGTTTAATTTGAACCTTAAAAGGTCATTGCAATGTGGGGTAGGTGAGTTAGTCATTAGGACTAAGCTCACCAAATTAGCCATTATTAGTAGTTTTTAAATTTCTTAGTGTTAGGAGTTTGAGTTAGAGTCTTCAATGTGTCTTAAACACATCATTGATGTCATAGAGATGCCATAAGGTCATGAATGATCTTGGATCCTCAAAATGAAGAGGTTAGAGGTACTAAATCTTAGGAAGTTAGCATAATGGCAAAGATGCCAAAAGTTGCTAAAAAGTTGCTATGACAACATTTACAATAATTGCAAATGTTGCATGCAACTCAGTTACATACGATTCCCTTGAAGCTAGGAAGTGGGGAATTGACCAAAAGGACATAAAAACATGGAACATGGCATCTAATGGAGAAGGAGGCTCTAATCTTGAAGTTAGTAATTCATTATAACAAGTTTTGCATCTTGAATATAGCTCTGCAACTCTGTATTCAGGAAACCCAAGCTTTTCAGTGTGATAGTGATATCTAATGGATTGAATGCCTTAGTTTAGTTGTGTATTTATATTCATAGTATAGTTTGAAGTGTTTTTCATTCAGTAAGAATGTTTCTTTGAGTTAGACTAAGCTATTGAATAAATTGTTTTGGATTTAGGGAATTTATCGGTCCTGTCTAGACCAAATTGTCATTTCATGGCTCCCCCATGAAATCTAGCCATGGGATCTTCCTAAGGATAGATGGAAATGTTAGGGGACTTAATGGTTTGTATATATGTATAGTTAGGAGTCATGAAAGGTCAATTTTCTATTTTTAGTGCCAAGCGCTAGGCGAGCATACATTATCTGGTTAGAGTTTTGGAGATGAAGAAATGAGAATTTCTTGTAGGGTAGAGAAGTACTATACGGAAAAAGTATAGTTCCAGATAGGGTATGGTCATATCTTGACATGATATGAGGATTGAGTTCATACCAATATATTAGACCAAGTTTTGATCAAGTTTTAAACTATGTTGCAGTCAGTCCTAGAAATTAGTCCTATAAGCCCTATTGGTCCTAGATTGTAGGAACACTATGTACGAATGATGTAGGGGATTAAAAATTACAAAATGTCTTGTTAAATGATAAAGGGTATCTGATTGTGGGATTGGATTTTCAAGTTCTTTAGGAAATTTTTAAAATAATTGGGAAAAATTCACTCTAAAAGGCTACAAGGAAATAAGCCCAATTATGCCTCTTGGAGACTAAAGTTTGAACTCGACTAAAAAGGGTTAAGAGATCCATCAAAATGGAGTGGAATGGGAACATATGTATGGTTTCTAGAATTCTTATCACCCCTATGATGACATTATTTTTCCATTAGTACACTCATTGAAAAATATAGACAAAAATCATTACCGACAGATAGCAAGCATTACCGGTGAACCACAAGCAGTACCGGTGAAATGAAAGCATACCCGACAGAATAAAGATTTTGAGAAAAATGTTGTATAAAAGTGACAAGCATCACCGGTGACCACAAGCATCACTGGAAACCATAAGAATCACCAGCGACCACAAGCATTACCTACGATAGAGTTTATAGAACTAACCCAACAGGAATAGAAAAGGCATACCCGATGACAAGTTCAAGAAAGGAACACCGACGACCAAGAAAACCAACCATCAGAACTGACAAAAGATAAAGAACTTGCAAATTGTGGATCTGATTTTTACACGATGGATAAAGTAATGTAATTCTTTTTATAGAGTTTTGTTTTGTTTTAAATCATAATTTGATGGTCATGCAAGCTTTATGTAAATTCTTTAAAGCATCCTAATGGATCTAAAGCATATCTAACTAAAGATCAAGGTCAAGTTGTATACCTTGGATCTAGAGTTAACTTGTGATGCATGAATCAAAAATTGAACCTAAAATAGTATAAATAGATTTTCATACTCTATTGTGAGTACATGAATTCTTTATTATTGATAGCCACGAAGAGCATCTAAGGAGGAGAAGGTAGAATTCATGCAAATATTAGAAATAGAGTACATCAGTTATCAAGAACACACAAAGGCTACTGACGAGAAGACAAAGGTATTATTCAATCATGGAAGGATGATTACTTATATGTATGAAGATTTATAGGTACTGTTATCAGCAATTGAAGATTGTATTTATCATAAGATCAAAGAATTATGTAGTTGCATTCTAACAAGTGCATCACATCTAAAATCCTAACAGAGTGCACACTTAATAGTGTTGCTAAAGCTTCAAATGAAGTAGATCTTAACAGGTCTCCACTGTAATACTCATAACAGGGTAGGTCATCAGAAGTGACCAATTGTAAGCCTTAACCAGCCCCTTCTTATCTATAGATAGTGAAGTTTTATGGGTAACAATCCCCACCATAGTTTTTACTTCCTTAACAGGAGTTTTCTATGATATCATATCTTGTGTCATGTGTTATCTAATTTCATGAATGTTTATATTATTGTTACATATCAAAAGAATGTATGATATGATTTCATATGCGTAAAGAATGATGAACAGTTAGATAAGATAAATTATAAAATGATGACTAAGGGTTAATTGGCTAACCAAGAAAAGTTTTAGAGGTACTGATTCACCCCTCCCCTCTCAGTAAGTCATCTCAATATAATTCCAAAAATTGGTATCAGAGCTAAGTCTCTCTCTTGAAAAGCTTAAAGACTTGAGAGAAAAGATCAGAGCAATGGACAAGTTCAGACTAGACATGACTATTGAGAATGAGCAGTTACAAATGCAAATAAACTATGAGCAGTATAAGGAGGAAAAGATAAAATTGAGAAAACTTCTTGATGAAAGAAAGATTATGGCAACCAGGCTGAATGAGAAAGACTACAAAGAAATAGAAATACAAGAGTACTTTGAAACAACAGAATCATCATTGAGCAAAGCTTCAAACGCATCAGTTGAAGAAAATACAAGTATACAGGAGATCAATCTACATCTGATAGATCAAATCAAGATGCTACACATTGGTTAAGAAACTCAAATGGTAAAAATGATTGATGTCATGAATGATGCAAGAAAAGTTGAAAATGAAAGAACACTAGCCATTGATGATAGGAGGAAAATTACTGTCATGCCCAAAAGTTGGGCAAAAGCACACGAACAAATTTTTAAAAAAAAATGCACTAAAACATGATACCCAAGCATTCATAAGGGTAACATGTGCACGCAAAATGGTGCAAAGGGATAAACAAAACTACAAAGGTTACAAGGAGAAGAATAGCTTTCACAACTATCCTAGAAGATGTCTAAAGCTCCAAACTAGATCTTCCATGCAAACTGAGGTAGTTGACCTAAAGTCAACCATTCCTCCAAATATGTGAAGGAGAGTCACTAGGGCCTACTAAGTACTATGGAAGACATAGGCACACCAAACGAGATAGTTGACCAAAAGGCCAACCCATGTTGACCAAAAAGTTGGCTGTCTCTGAAGAGCATGAAACTGGAACCTTAGGGTCCAGAGAGTATAGGGGTCACCTGGTACAAAAATTAAATTGAATGGCCAAGGTTTGACCATGGTTGACCAAAATTCAACCGTACATGATAACGGACAAAGACAATGATATTAACTCTAAAATAAAGTTAGTTGGGTCGAAAGGGATTGGTTGCACCTGCTTATCATTAAATGATGTCTGCCAGATAATAACATTTAATAAACAAAAAATACTAAAACATTATAATTAAAGTTCATTAATAAATTCATATGTTTAAGATTAATAAAATCCATTATAATAATGACATGATTTAAAACATTCTTATATGAATATTTCTAATTAGAATCTATTTAAATCCGAAAAATAAATCTAAATAAAGTTTTAACTTTTAACTAATATGAAAATTTAACTATAATGTAATTACAAAATAAAAAGAAATTTAATTTAACCAAAAAATTTAATATCTAAACACATTAAATTTAATCCCTAAACTAATTCTAATAACATCCATAGTTCTTAATTAAAATAATCAACCTGAAATTAATTTAAAACCCAAACAACAAAATTCAAGTTTAGATATTAATAAAATACTTAAACCCTAAACTATCTAAGCTTAATTTTAAATTGCCATGTTAATATAATTTAAAAGAAAAAAATATAGTAAAATATAAAAAGGATTTTATATTTTAAAACCCTAAAACTATCATGGCCAAGAATGGCCGTTGACCTGTTACACAAGTGGCGGTGGAGGGTTTACCACAGGCAGAGGAGAGGGGGCGGCGGACGAGCCGCACAGGTGGAGGTAAGGGAGGCGAGTGGGATGGTGGCTGCAATGGCGGTGACACCACCCACTGCGGTGGTTTCTAGGAGAGGAAATGATGAAGGGTGAGGAGCGGCGGCCAGGGAGTGGCCGGCCCTCCCCGCCCCACTCTAACACAGAGGGGGCTGCAGGGTAGGGTTTGGCCCTCCTCGCTGAGCCACCCTCAAAAAAAAATGCAGCTGCGGGTTGGGTAGGGCTTCGGCCCTCCCACCCAAAATTTTATTTTTTTTTAATAAAAAACCACAGTCGTTATTATTATTATTTTTTTATTTAATATAAAACGTTTGAAATAAAAGTTTCTTCACATACTGCTCCTATTTAAAATAAAATATATAAATATTTTTTTTGAAATTAAAAATTAATTTTACTGGTGTAAACTAGACTGTATTTTCTAAAATAGGGGTTACATAGGAGCTTTTTTTTAAAAAAATTTTTTTGCTCAATACATTCCATAATTTAATCCCCTCATTCTAGTGGAAGGAAAAACAAAAATAAGAATATATAATTTTTTTTTTGACAAGTTTTGGATAAATTTAATCTATCTTGACTACTACTAGATAAGGAATATAAATTATAATCAAACAAGGATAAACATTCAAATATTATTGCTACCATAACATGAATAACCTTGTCTTTGTTAAACACAATGCTAAATAAAACTTACTAATGTGGCAAAGGGGATACTCAACAAGTTTGAGATTTATTTTCTTACTTTGGAAAGAATATTAATTAAATATATCTACATTTTACTCTATCCATACAAGAGTCCTCCAAATAATTTCAGTAAATTTTCAATACAAAGAGTCTCGATCCTTTTCAAATTTTAATAAGGACATAAGAATACATAATTGCGTGAAAAGTCTAATTACAAAAAATGGATAGAAGGTCCTCCATTAATAATCAAGTTACAAATTATCATGGTGGTCCCAAATCTAACTTGAAATAAAAAAATTTCTAAATCATCAAAGAGGGTACAAATGATCCTTGTTCAGTGGTGCACATCCCTTTTTTTATTTTTATTTTTATAGTGAATTTCGCAAGCTCCTCCATCTACCTGAACCTAATAAACATTTGAGGTTGACCATGGAGGCTCACCTCCCAACCTAGACCTTACAAGGCCACCCCCGAGCTTCGAGATCCAATCTGGAATGAGTCACAAACAGATACATCCAACAAGCAGGAAAAAAAAAAGGAGACTCAAACACAATAAAACTTCCCAACATCAGGATGAACAAGAGGAAGTATCTCCAAGAGACATTCCAGAAATAGGGGTAGTGGTAGACCTCACTGAAGGAGAAATCCAAGAATACACATAGAATACACAAGCCTCAAATGGACTTAATAAGGACCATCTTTACAAGATGTTGTCCTGAATAACCTCCTTATACCTCCTAAATGCCCTCAAGCCCATCTTGGCTTCATGGGTATCATGTTACCCCAATTTTATCCCTCCTCACATGGGAGACTCTACACTTAATAGGAATCATTTCCAACTACCCCTCCAAGGCTACTCTACCCTCCCAAGGGTGAGTGTACCTTGAAGACCCATTCAAAATAAAGCACAAAATAAAGACATTGAGAAAAAAAAAATATTTAAATTTTCAACATAAAATAAAAGCTTCAAAACACATAAGACTCCATTAATGGAGTCCTTGAGCTCAAGAACACATAAAAACACAACAATTAACTTAAAATAATTCCAACCTTAATCCAAGCTAAGGTGGGAAGAGGAATGGTGTAGAGCTATCCTTCCTAAGCTTCCTTCTCCAAAGGTACCTTCAAACTGAATTCTGTCTCTAAGGGTAGAGAGTGGGTGAACACTCAACTCATCCTAGATCCTTCCCTAAGTAGGCAAACCTCCAACATGAGTAAGGCTTGACCCATGGGTGAGGTAACTCTAACCAGTCCAAAACTAAACCACATCCTAACTCTCCAAGGGTGAAGTCAAATGAAACTTGGGTAGAAGAGAGAGTGAGGTTAACCAGAGTCACACTCCTCTTCCAAATCCGCTCAAAGATGAAAATGACACTTAAAAGGAGTAATAAATGAGTTTAGAGGCTCATTAATGATATAAAATAACCCCTAACCCATAGGGTACCAAGTTGGGTGACTAAAACTGACCCTAGTTACCCCCTAGGAGCCCAAAAGACCCTCTAAAACTTACCCTGAAGTTAACCTACGGATTTTTAAGTCAAAGAAATTCTAGAAAATTCTAACCTTGGGGTAAGCTTAGGTACTACTCCTATATGACCTTAGTTAACCCTTGACTAACCTTGGTTTCCCCTTTACTAGCCATGTTAATAAATAAATTACAACAATTGCCAAACTTGGCACACTAAATTAAAACAATAGACATGACTTAATCACATAAACATTTACTAATTTAATAACACACATGCAACCCATGTTTACAAAATAAACACATAACAGTGAGGTCCATGTCTCTTTATATAGATAGGACCTTGGAAAGCATGAGTATTTACATAGGTTCCAGTATTGGGTCCCCGATTTAGATCCATGGTCAACTTTTCCTGCACACTCAATGCACACATCAGTAGGTCCAAAATGATATGATATGAAACATAACACGACGTTAATGATATACATACATATAAAACATAATTGCATTAAAACTGAAATAATCTAGTATCAGTTTCCTGAACCAAATTCATCACCTAACATTAATATATTTTAAATCCATATAATGCATCAATCATAAACTAAAACTAAATCAGAACATAAAATATCTCAAAAGTACCCTAATTACAAAATTAGGTGCTGAATAAATAACATAGGATTCCACCGATCCTCAAATGTATAAAATGTCTCTGATAGTGAAAGTATGTCAAAGCATAAACTACTAAAAGCATGAGAATAAAATAGTAAAACCATAACAATCTAATGTAGGTCTCGCAATCACAGAGAAACTACAAGAGAAAGAATCAGAGATTCAAAGAATCACTGAGCATCACTATGAGGTCACCAACCAGATTATTCTTATGAGTCAAAAAGCAAACAGATTAAATATAGAACTCATTGAAAGAATATAGATCATAGGTGAGATAAGAGAAGAGAATGAAAAATTGAAGCATGAAATCAAAGTCCAAAATCAACACAATGAGTTAATCAAAAAGTCTAAGGATAGCAACTGAAGGATGGATGATTTTCTTGATGGACAAAGAAGAATAAACAACTACACAGGATTAGGGTACAATGAGAATGGTTAATCCTCTAATCAACCTGATAAGAGGAATTATTTCACAACCCCAAGATCCAAGAAGTTGTCATGTAATCATTGTGGAAAACCAGGCCACACCTCAAACATCTGTAGAAGAAAAATGAAAGGTATTTCTCAAACACAATCTACTTTTATTGGTAATTGTTATAAATGTAAAAATAAAGGACACAAGGCACATGAGTGCAGATCCAAAGTGATGAATCCAAAGAGAAAAACCTATATGGACATGTACTGTCCTACATGAAAGATGAATGGGCATACACATAAGGAATGCTGGAAAAATAACAACAAGGCATGGACTCCAAAGGAAACTGATAAAAGCTACAAACCAACAAGAGAAGGTAACTCATATGTTTGGGACTATAAAACATGGGTAAATTACACAAAATGTGGAAGGTAAGGTCATATTGTTGCCAACTGTATGAGAAAGTGGACCAGAAGGTCAAGAGGATGGTTCAATCTAGGTATGGCATGTTTACATTGTCATAAGGTTGGACATGTCATAAAATATTGCAAAGACTGATTGACATGCATAAATACACATCCCAATGGAAATACCAATGATGACATCAAAAGAATGAGAAACATGATGTGGGTAAAAGCCACAAACACTGAAGGTGTTGGAATGAGAAACGCAAAATGGTAACACCCCATCCACTAGATCTAGTGACATCACTACATCTAACTAGATTGCACAAGTAAGTATGGAACTGCATTATGACAAGTTTTACTATGTATCAGTTTCATTATACATAGTTCATATTGTAATATTAGCATGAATAAAGATGCAATACTTTGTTATGTACTAAACTATTGAAAAGCAACCATCGGTTATTGGGCACAATCTGCATCAGTGAACACACACAAAAAAGTTAGTAAGACTTACCAGAATGTATTGGTCATTACACAAGCTGAGTGTAACCTGACGAGTATCAGTGTACACTGAATCTACAAAAGAAGTTGTTGCAAGATCACCGACGATCATTGATGAATTCTAAAAAATTGCTAAGGTACCCCGACGATTTGTATAGACACTAAAGATGTCATAAATGTCTTTACCGACAAAAGTAGTCTTCATAAATTGATGAGTCGATAAGCATTGATGACAACTTAGGGCACCAAAAAGAATAAAAGCCCGATGGGCAAGCTCATTTTTGCACCCATTATTTTCAAGTAGAGTAGAGCAATTTTAGGGCAATTTGAGAAGCGACCCAGCAAAAGAATTTACTGAGCATTCAGATTCAAAGGAGATCACAGCCATTCAGTAAGTTAATCCACTCACCGATAGCACTATTTTGATTTATGGAAAGCCCTAAATATCAAATACGATGGCATCAACGTCTAGGGTAGAGAAAATCAAGGTTGACAAGAAGAAACCTTTCAGACTTGTTAGTAGAGGGGCATGTGTTGAACTCAAATATAAGTTACATCCTGAGATAGCCTCTCAACCAGACAATTCTGGAGCATTTTCCCAAATCCTAGCTAGGGTTTTATTGGTCGAGGATGTTAGGTCCTATATTCATTGTAAGATCTCAGAGATAGGAGATCTGGATCTTGATAATGCCCATGTGGCACTTTGTGATGAAGGTGGAAAGCTCAAAGAAGAGAATAAACACTTGCAAGTGAAAGGACTCACAAATGCACTTCATTTTCCTAGGGTTTTCAAAAAAGAGTGGATTAAAATTGTTCTAAGTAGAATCCACGACAACTCTCTATGGCTGAAAAAATGAAAGGCTATAACAAAGGATGTTATACATGCCGTGACTACTTATCCAACAACTGACAAACCTCAGGCTCACAAAGATCCATCTCTTGTAGAAGTGGAAAGGTTAACCAGTGCAAAATCAGAGAAGAGGGCATTGAAAGTAAATACTATTACTGATGTAGAGCTGAAGTTTGGAGCATGCGTAGTTGGATATAAGATATTCCAAGCTAGCATAATGAACAATGTTTCTAGCACTACAACGAGCACAGCCTATAAGATCATCAAATAGGGGAAGAAGATGGATCTGGCAGAGATCCTATTGCATCAATTTGAGGAGCACATGTGCACCATAAGGTCCTCAAGGACAGACACATGTAAGTTTGGTTCCCTCATAATGTGTATATTCTTCTACTTCAAAGAGTACTTTCCTTTAATAGGAAAAGTAGCATGGAACACAGGTGGACCAATTACCATGCAAATAAGTGAATTCATAGAATCAGTTGGTACAGACTTTGACAATGTAATGCATGAGTACTTCAAGACCATTAAGGAAATGCTACAAGCTAGGAGTAGAATTATTGAAAGTTTGATAGAGGAATATAGAGAAGATATTTGTTTTATGGTGGATACAGATTTCACCTACATTCAAGCTATAGTTCCTAGGAAATCATGGCTTGGAAAGCTTGATTATGAAATTAAAATAGGATTAGTAATAGAATTCATTGAGGCATTATTAAATGAACCCATTGACAACAAATAACTAAGATTTGGTACCTATGAGGAAGCCAAACTAAAGATTAAATCAACTCTTGTTGTTACCAAGGCTGTAAAGTAGTCTAAAAGAATGGTAAATAATCTAAAGAAGAAATTGAACATATCCTTTGATGGAGAAGATGAAGAAAAAGGCAAGGAGGAACAACAAAGTAAGGAGGAAGACACCAAGGAATAGCTTCCCATCAGTGAAATAGTAGAGAAACAAGAATCAGAGGAAGAGAAGTCTGAATCAAGACCTCCTCCTCCACCTAAAGAGGCTAGAACTAGAAGCCAAACATCACAGGATGCTATTCCTTCTCCCATGATAAAAGGGAAGGTGTACAAGAGGAAACCTGCACCTCAAAAGGCTAAACAACCAGCTAAGGCACCTACAAAGAGGAGACAATATGTTCAAATAGATGAAGAATTAGAAGATTCAACAATGGATGAACCTGACACTATTAGACTAGCAAAGGAAAAAACAAAGGTTACATCACCATCTAATGACATTGATAACATATGTAAGTACATTTATGAAGCTGCATCTGTTAGACATCCAAAAATTAGTAAATGGTTACAATGGGATATAGTAGAACAAAATAAGATTGAAGATGCACTTATTGCTAAAATGTGCAAACACTATTATGTCCCACTGCACTTCACTTCACAAGATGTTCCACAAGAACTTTTGGATAAGATATCCTCTAGACTTACTTTTGCACTCCATGAGGAGAAGTGGGTAAGAGAAAGAGTACTAGTCTCTCTTATGCCTTCTGAATCAACAAAAGAGGAAATCAATGAAGTCATGGAGAAATACACAAAGAAATTCTCACCAAAAATGAGAGCTTACAAATTTCTTCAAGAGAAACTCATTGAGCTGGAAGCAGACACTAACAAAATATGGAGTGAGATACTAAATCCTAATGAAGAGAGCAGTCCTGAAAAGGAACCTATCAACAAAATAGGTAACTCAGTAGTTTATTTGGAGAATGAAGAAGTATAGACCATGTTGGTTGTATTTTGTGCTTTTGCTGTTTTGCCCTATTCCTCGCCTTGTTCTCTAAAAAATTTGCAGGTTTTCATGCTTATAGCTTGCCAATTTGTCAAAAACCCTGCAAAAATCCTAAACCCTAGTGTTAAACGATGTATCTTAAAACCCTAGGCCATGTCTTCTATTTTTTCATTACCTTTTTCAGTCACTAAAGACATGTGCCTTAAGTCAGGTCGCTTGATCGCATAACCAAGAACGAATATGCTAAAACATCTCCTGACTTTTCTTTTGCCTTATGTCACTTTGTCTCATTAAGAAATTGAATATTCCATCTGTATATCGAGACTTGGCGATCTATTTTCTGTTGGGTTGTTGCTTGATTTCCATGTTATGAGATTTTAAAATGAACGGGCCCCACCTTCAGTCGGGTGATCGTGAGAAGAGTCAACAGGTCAAAGAAATGTCTTCCAACCTTGCGCCTCCTTCATGTCGCGTGATCGCTGGATCAGGACATTCAAACAGTTAGGGCTTCTCTTCAGTCATGTGGTCTTGTGATCATTGGCAGTTAAGAGGATAACAGTCATGACTCAGTGACTAACGGTTTCATGTTTGGTGATTTCCTTCAGTCGGGATGTCGCTAGAGCAAAGGGATGACTCAGATTTCCAGAATGTATTGAGTGGACGAAAGAAAAGATGACATCTGTCATATGGCTAATGGTTGTCGCTGGGTCGCCAGAAAGGAGAAGTGGATCAAGCGATAAGGAGACTAAGTCATTTCACCCTCAGTCACAAAGTCTCCTGATAACTTAAGGGTATGAGGAAATGTGAAGCGATTAAAAGACAGTCGTTCGATGAAGAAATGACAAGATCTGACGGTGGTCGTGAGGTCTCGTGATAAAAGTGCCCCAGGGAAAAAGTCCTTCCGACTAAGCGATTAAGGTATGTCGCGAGGTCGCTGTAAACAGAAAAGGGCATGTGCTATATAATAAGGTTAAGTTAATCTTATCACCCGACTCAGCGACTAGAGGGTTGTCGTGTTATATAGAAAAGAGAAATGAGGATCCAGCGACTTGGCGATTGCAATGAAATGTTAAGTGTAACGGTTTTTCACGTAGTCTGGAGATGAAAACTGAGTTAAGGTTAACCCTGCACGACTAAGATTTTCACGTAGTCGCCTGATCACTGGAGAGACTTGGGTTAGCTGAGGTAAAGGAATCACATTGTCGCCAAGTCTGAAGAGTAAACCATGGTTAAAGAGTTATGCTCATGACAAAGAGACTTTATGAGGTCGCAAAATTGCCAGATAAACAGAATCCATAAAAGCGGCGCCAAGTGGAGGACGTGATAGAGAAGATCAAGCCGGCGGCCAATCAGATAAAAGAATTTTTGATTACTGTGTACAAAAGGTAGCTGAGATGTATGATAGAAGGCAAATCACAGAGTGCCATGTCAGCTTTCTTAACCATTTTTCTGATTGCGCCAAAATTCTCATGATTTAAATTTGATTTCCTGTCACCTCGCTCATTTACGGCTAGGTTTTTGAATGTTTCATGGCATATCAAATTAATTGCAGAAATGACATTTCTGAACTTTGAGCCATGTACTCTGAACCTTGTGGCTATAAACAGAGGAGTGTACATTCATTCTTGTTCACCAAGTTTATGATCTCAGAGCAAAGATTTTTATTTTAGAGCAAAAGGTGATATTCAGAGCTGTTACAGTGTTCTGAGGTGATTGAAATTTCTAAGTGATATAGAGGGTTGTGCTTAGATTTGTTTCAACATTCTCCAGCTAGAAATTCAAAAGCCTACAAAGATGAGTACTGCTATGAGCAAGGCGTCTACTAGTGGAGGCAGTGGAGACGATCCCAAAGGAAAACCTAGCTTCTCAGATGAGTTTCTGCAACTTTTACCAGGGTCCACTCAAAATAGGAAGATTGATGTTGGTGTATTCAAAGATGACTTCAAGGACATCAGAGATGCAAAGACCCCAGGAACAATAGGTTATTCTCTGTTTTCTTACTTTTACAATAATGCTGATAAACCTATCCCTATATCAAACCCTTGGATATCTGGTTTGGGTAGGTTGTTAGTGCCTGATGTTTTCCTTGATGTTGACCTATTTCTAGAATTGGCTAATCATTATGATGTCCTAACAAAGACCATCAAGAGGGAAGATGGCACTAATTTTCTTGTCCTAAACATAAATTATTTCATGCAAGCATTTGGTCTGTTTAGCACCATGTCAACTAAAATTGACATGAAGAAGCAAGAGAAAAGATATAGCAACAAGCCTGGTGTTGCTAGAGGCTTATTAAAGAAGCATATGCCAAAAGAAATTAGAGATCATATAGTTCCTAAGGCTGATCCTTATCCCTATTATTTCAAGGACCTGTTCTTCTATATCAAGTACAATGCCTATGCTCTGTGTAGAGTATTAGGAATAGATGGAAATGCCGAGAGAATAGGTCATGGCATCCTGATGATGGTCCTGGACCTACAAGAAATTCATTCCAGTACAAGCTATGATTATATTGAGCATATAATCGATGAGATGCATGAAGGGTTCATTGCAACACAGAAAAAGTTGAAAAACCCTAAGGAGAAGGTAGAGCCAAAATTCTTGCACTATTCAGTGTTAATGCACCTGCTCCTGTACTAAAACTTCACAATCATGGAGCCTCATAATTTGTCTCCACAAAGAATATTTCAAGGGAATCCAAATCCTATTCAGTTTTGGGTTAGGGTTTGGAATTTTACCTCAAGGGATTGTGATTTTTATGCCTTTGAGAATTGGATAGTGTATCCAATAATAAAGAGTTTGGGAATCAAAAGAACCACGGTTACCTTGAAGGTCATACAGTTGTTAAGATCTTGTGAATTCCTTGATAATTGGCCTGGAAATCACAATTGGGGTGATTTCTATTTAGAGGAAAATTTTACTATTATTAGAGTATATGGGTGTGTTCATCCACCCCATACTCTACCATATCATGTACCCATGAGAGTTGCTGCCATGGAATTCTTCTGGAAGCTAATGCTGACTAATAGTGAGCATTTTTCTCTACACAAGAAGGGGACAATAACCCCTAGGCAATTCAGAATTGCACATTTCACAATAGGGAAAAATGCCATGGATGAAGTAAGCCAGTGGTTGGACAAATTCAGAATGGGGGCAGCCCCTTACAGATAAATAGATCCAGAAGGCTTCATGGCAGAAGTTAGAAAATCATACACTCCCACCATTCCAAACACAAATGTGCACTGTGAGTGTATAGAAGAGGATGCTACAAGAAACAACCTGGATGAGGATGACATCCATGCAAAGAGGTTGAAGATCCAAGAGTTGC
>MU223775.1:754578-767209 GCA_018584345.1 Thuja plicata | reverse complement strand
TACATACTAATACACTCAGTATGTTGCACATATCATATTTTTGATACTAATGTCAAAGGGGGAGATTGATGAAATTATTTTTCCATCAGTATAATCACTAAAAAACATAGATAGAAAGTATTACCGATAGATAGCAAGCATTACCGATGATCCACAAGCAATACCGATGAAATGCAAGAATACCCGACAAAACAAAGATTTTGAGAAAAATGGTAAGTATAAAAGTGACAAGAATCACTGGCGACCACAAGCATCACCGATGACCACAAGCATTATTGGAAACACAATTTTCAGAACTAACCCAACAGGAATAGAAAAGGCATACCCAATGACAAGTTCAAGAAAGGAACACCGACAACCAAGAAAACTGACCATCAGAACCGACAGACAGATAAAGAACCTGCAAATTGTGGATCTAATTTTTACATGACAGATAAAGCAATGTAATTCTTTTTATAGACTTTGTTTTGTTTTAAATCATAATTTGATAGTCATGCAAGCTTAATGTAAATGCTTTAAAGCATCCTAATGAATCTAAAGCATATCTAACTAAAGATCAAGGTGAAGTTGTATACCTTGGATCTAGAGTTAACTTGCGATGCATGAATCAAGAATTAAACCTAAAATAGTATAAATAGATGTTCATACTTTATTATGAGTACATGAATTATTTATTATTGATAGCCATGAAGAGCATCTGAGGAGAAGAAGGTAGAATTAATGCAAATATCAAAAATAGAGTACATCAGTTATCAAGAACACACAGAGGCTACTGATGAGCAGACAAAGGTATTATTCAATCATGGAAGGATGATTACTTATATGTATGAATCTTTATAGAATCTGTTATCAGCAATTGAAGATTGCATTTATCATTAGATCAAAGACTTATGTAGTTTCATTCTAACAAGTGCATCACATCTAAAATCCTTTTGTAGAAGGTGAACTTAACCATTCTTTCCAAATCTCTTAATAGAGTGCACACTTAATAGTGTTGCTAAAGCTTCAAACAAAGTAGATCTTAATAGGTCTCCACTGTAATACTCCTAATAGGGTATTTCATTAGAAGTGACCAATTGTAAGCCTTAATAAGCCCCTTCTTATCTAGAGATAGTGAAGTTTTTTGGGTAACAATCCCCACCACAGTTTTTACTTCCTTAACAGGAGTTTTCTATGATATCATATCTTGTGTCATGCATTATCTAATTTCATGAATGTTTCTATTATTGTTACATATCAAAAGAAGGTATTATATGATTTCATATGCATAAAGAAAGATGAATAGTTAGATAAGATAAATTAAAAAATGATGACTAAGGGTTAATGGGCTAACCAAGAAAAGTTTTAGAGGTACTGATTCACCCCTCTCCTCTCAGTACATCATCTCAATATAATTCCAACACCCTACAATGATTCATGAATGTTAGACTGGAGTTGGCACTTAGATCCTATTGGTTGTATTCCAGGTTTTGTGGGTTTGCCCTAAAATTTTGTTGCCTTCATGCAAATTTCTATCCCAAGTCAGAAAGTATGTCCCATTTTTTAAGTATCCCTATGAAAATTTTGCATCTTTAGGTCAAAATCCACATGAATAGTGTAAAAACCCAAAACCCTAAGCTCTTTTCTAAGTAAAATGTAATAAAGCCCTAAAATGTCAATTAGGTTTCTATTTTTGTATTACCTTTTTGTAAAACTTAAGTCGTGTGCCTTTTTTGGGTAGTCACCTAGTCGCTTGATCCTAGAAGCATATTCTATTTGGTTATGAGATTTGGTGATTAACTATTGTCAGGATTCTCTTGAAGAAATAGAATATTCATTATTTGTTATGAGACTTGGCAAAACACTACAATCGTGAAGTCTCCCAATGCAGAAACATGTCATCAGGCATTACTTAAGAAAGTAGTTAAGTCATGGTGTCACACAAAGAATCCAAAAGTTAGTGAATTTTTATGAGACTTAGCGATTGCTTCAGTCGCGGGGTCTCCAGATTGGAACACAGTTAAGTGACATGTTAAAAGTTTATGTCACGTAGTCTCCAAGTAAAATGATAGTTAAGTAAAAGATGTTGAGACTTTATGACAAACCACAAGCTGTTTAGAGTGTATGGTAGTCAGGTAGTCACTGGTTTAAAATCCTAAGTCAGTTTTTAATTAGCGATTTGGCGAAAAATAGTTAAAAGAGACATGTTTCGACAATGAGGAGAATAAAGGTTAGTCTTGTAGTCTCCAAATGATTTAAGGGTTTTTAAATATACTCAATGACTTAGCAGAGCTGTTAGATGCAAAATGTCAAAATGATCAATGGTGGTCGCTAAGTCTCCATCAAATTTGCATAAAAGTAAAAAGTGCTCGCGATAATGAGATAACCTTTAGTTCCATAATTTATGAATTAAAATAAAAAGGTAAAGGTTAGTCTCGGTGTCTCGTAAAGAGAAATAAACATTTAGAGACTTGGTGATAACAGTTAAAGGTAAAGATAACCTTCAGTCGTGTGATCACCAGAAGTTAACCATGGTTAGCCAAGTAAAGGAAATCACACCATCACTAGATCTCTAGAAGAATTGAGGGTTAAGAAATTGGTTTAGCGACAAGGAGATACTACACAATTGCGTGGTTGCTGAATATGAAAATCATAAAAGGTGAAAGTGGCTGACATGATAATGTAGAAGATTCAGCATCTAATGAAAATATAGAAAATTAATTGTTGTATGAAAAAGGTAGATGAGATGTCTATCGGCGAACCAATCATGTGAAGACATGTCATCCTATTCAAATTTTATAAGGGTTTTTCTAAAAACACACTCATATGATTTTGATTTCCTATCACATTCATGAACTATGGCTAGGATTTCAATTAATTCTACAACATGTTAACTTGAAAGAAAAATTGATGGTCTTTCTAATGATGAGCTACGTACTTGGGAGAGTTACCATAAAGTGTTGATCGTAGGTTCATTTTCACTTATCATACATCCAGAATCGTAGAGTGAATAAGTGCTAGGTATTTTGTGTTTAGAAGGCAAAAATTGATCAGTTGCAGGGTAATTCTCTAGTTGTCAAGTTTCTTGAATGATTAAGTAGTGAATAGAGAAGAGCAGTGAGTTCTGAGAGGAGATTTGTTTCAATATCAGTAAAAGTAAGGTTGAAATAGAACAAGATGAGTAAGGTTGTTAGTGTGGCTTCAACCAGTGGAAGAAGTGATGAAGTTGACAATGATGCTAAAGGGAAGAGGAATTTCTCTAGTTAATTCTTAAAGCTATTGCGAGGGTCCACACAGAACAAGAGGTAAAATGCAAACTTACTAGCAGATGACTACTGTAAAATCAGAGATGCTCGCACTCCAGAATCCACAGGTTTTTCTCTATACAATTATTTTTATAATAATTTTGATAAGGTCATCCCAGTGTCAAACCCTTGCAATAGTGGTATTTCTAGGTTAATTGTTCCTGATATCTACGTAGATGTAGACTTTTTTGTAGGTCTTGCCAGCCATTATGATGCTTTATCTAAGGCAATCAAGAAAAATGATGGTATTGCCCTATTAATTTTTAATAGGAATTCATTCATGCAAGCCTTCAGCATATACAGTACCATGTCTACCAAGATAAATATTACTAGGCTTGAGGAGAGGTATAGGTTACAACCTGATGCTGCTAGGAATCAATTACAGAAGCATATTCTTAATAAGGTTAGGAGCCATATTACTCCTATTCTTGGGACTACACCCTATGGCTTCAAAGACTTACATTTCTATATTAAGTATATTTCCTATGCTTTATGTAGAGTGTTAGGAATAGATGGAGGAGTAGAGAAAATAAATGCTGGAATTTTGATGATGGTGCTAGACTTGCAAGATGTGCATTCTAGCACTAGTTATGACTACATATAGTACTTATGGATAAAATGCATGAGGGATTCATAGCTCTGTAGAAGAAGATGAAGGATCCTAAAGAAAAAGAACCTAGGTTCTTTCATTATTCTATCTTGATGCATTTGTTATTGCATTTTAACTTTGGGATTATGAATGTGAGCAAGTTGAATCCTCAGAGGATTTTCCAAGATCGGCCTAATCCTATTTAGTTTTGGGTTAGGATATGGAATTATACATCCAAGGACTATGACTTTTGTGGATTTTAAAATTGGATTGTATATCCATTAATGCAGCGCATGGGTATTAGAAAAACCAGACTCCCAGTAAAGGTGTTGCAGTTGTTGAGACCTTGTGAGTATGTGAACAAGTGGGAGGGTGACTATAACTGGGGAGACTTCTTTTTAGATGAAAATTTTACCATGATTAGGGTATATGGATGCACACATCCACCTCATGTCCTACCCTATCATGTGCCATCTAGATTTCCTACCATGGAGTTCATGTAGTAGCTATTGTTGACAGACAATGAACATTTTACACCACATAGGAAGGGGACCTTGACCCCTAGGCAATTTAAAATCTTTCAATTTACTATTGGAAAGGGTACCATTGATTCAGTAAGTACATGGTTGGAAAGCTGCAAGATGAGGGTAGCATTATATAAATACATTGAACTAGAGGGATTCATTGCAAGAGCTAGGAAGCTCCTGACTCCTACCATCCCCAACACAAATGTTCATGGGTTTTGTGTGGAGGATGCCAAAAGAAATCTCCTTAATGAAGATGAGATAAGGACAAGAAGAGAAAGAATTTAGGAATTACTAAATTTAGAGAAGTAAATAAAGAGAAATGGATTGTCATTTGGAGGGTTTTACCCTTACTTACCTTATTTTGACAAGATCAAGGCTATGATTGACAATTTTTATGTACTTCGTGAGTAGTTGGATAATGTTTAAGATACAAAGAAAGGAGGAAAGGAGCCTGAATATTCAGAATCTGAATATGAGAGTGATAGTGATGGAGATTATGCCCATCCACCTCAATTTGATCAACCTCAACTTGATGTTGTAGAGGCAACATGGGTACAAGGAGAACAAGGCCACATCATTAACCTAACTGAGGTTTCTCAACCAGATGTTGTAGAAGAGCCTACCACTAAAAGGCAAAAAGTTGACCCTAGTCAGACCTCCTCTGTTAGCAAAGAGAAGAAAGGAGATAGAAAAGTGATCTCATTCCTAGAAATAGATTGTTTGATCATAATCTAAGGAAAATAATCAGAGAGAGGAAGAGACAATAGCAAGATGAGGAAGAAAATTTAGAGTTGCCTCTTAAGGCATGCATTGATGAAAGATTACTATATCAGCAACAGTTTCTAAGTGATGACAATTTTGTCAAGACTAATGAGTTCAAAGATTTTTTGAGGTGGCATAAGAAAGAACAAATAAGGGCACAATTAAAGTCAGATGGAGAGGAAATAGTCACAAATGAGGCTTTTTTATCTCTACAAGCCTATGACCCTGACAATGAGGATGTCTCTCTAGATGAGGCAAGAAAAATTGTCTTAAATAGTGGCATTTTGCTTGCTGAGGGCTGGGACTTAGCCTCAACATTCATTATTGATAAGATTAGAAAGCATCTAGACCTAAACTTGGCAAGTGAGATTCAAAAGGGAGACATGATAAAATTATTTGGATATAGTCCAAAATCACATGTATTTTCCACGTGGAACTTATGTCCCAAAGACCAGAAGCCTTAACTAGTAAACATTTGGGAGAGCATGGTGGGGAACCAAATGTTCTAGACTATACAGAACACTAGAGATCTTGAGATTTCTTAGATCATGACTCATTGGGCACACTTGAATGAAGACAAGACAAAACAATTGTCTGAGAAGTGTGTCATTTTGATTGAAGAAACCAGTGCCCTAGCCAAGAATAGGGAATTATGCCATATAAAGATACATCAATAGAACTTGGTCATTGCTGAGATGACAAAATAGCTACAGGAAAAACCTGAGGTAGTTTATGTGTCTTCAGAACAGCCCTTACAGATAGACAAAAATATAGAATCAGAGGAAGTGACTGAGATAGAAGATATGGGAAAAAAGAAAAATGAGATAGCCCTAAATGCATTCAGATGCATTCTTCAGCATATGATTGATATACTCAAGGAAAAAATAGATGTCATCCTAAATGATTACAATAAACTACCCACCTTGCATACAGAAGTGACAGGGTACATCAGTATTTTGAGCCCTTATTTTGTTAATTGGTCTCCTAGGGTTCAATTATTTGAAAAGCTTGCCTCTTTGCAGCCCCTTAGATCAGATTTTCTTGAGATTGTGACAAAGGTGGAGGATGACATTAAAAATATTAATATAGCCTTATATTTTTTTAAATGTAAGCTAAATCAGGTAGAGACTAAGTTAAGCCTATTTTCTCCAGAGTTTAATAGATTTTTTCCTCCATTTAAAGGAGAAGATGATCAAGTTAAGGCCTTGGAGGCCTAGAGGAGTGAATTTGATAGCAGAATGCCAAGTAATGAGGCATTTATTTTAGGATCTGATTTAGATGTGGAAGGTTTCAATAAGATTTTGGATGAAGCCTTCAAGGCAGAGACTGGCATGAACAAGTTCTTAATGGATGTTAAAAGCATCACAGATGTCAGGTGGGAAAGAGAGATGATACAAGGATAGAGTACATAGATATTTAAATGGATAACAGAGGATGAAGTGATGACATCAAATCTGATGACCAAGCCAATGAAAAACAAGCCTCTGGTAGTAGAGGAGGAAATCCTGGATGAATAATAAAGGGGAACACTTGGTGCCTAACATTTGAGCACAGGGAGGTTAGTTATTACTAAAGACAAGTATAAGTTATCCTGTAATGGTGGTCACTTGATCTCAATATGAATATTAGAAGCTATCCTGAACACTGTCAGACAAAGGCACTAGATTCTAGAAGAAGACAAAATAATATCATATTTCATCCCCTATTTTTGTCTCTTTACCACTTCTATATTCTCTTTCTTTGTTTTTTTGGTACTTTTAGGGTTAGGTTCCTTAAACCATCTAAAGCTTGTTCAATCCTAATGTTTAGGATTCCAAGATGGTTAAGGACTTATAAATAGATCAAAATTGTAATAGCTAGAAGAGGATGAAATATATTGAAAATCAAACTTTCTAGATTTGTGTCTATGTCTTCAAGATTTTTAAGCTTTTCATGTATTAAAGCAGAAACATATGAATAAAATACAGTGCAACTTTACTCTATCTTATTATTGTCTCTTTAATTGTTGTGTATGCTCTTTTATGTTTAAATATGTGAGGCATTTTTAAGCATATTTTTTACAAGGTAGCTATTAAATTGCTTGCAAGTTTCTTTCAAGGAAAGAACTAAGTTTTGTGAGTGGTTTCAGGGAACATAACAATATTGAATGATTTGATACAATATTGTAGAGGTGAAAGGATAGTTTGTAAGGCATTTTATCTAAGTTGCATGTAGGTTGTAAGGTAGCTTACAGTATTTTGTTTTATTTTTCTATGGATTTTCATTTATTGATTCTATAAGCCAAAGGATAGGCACTGGTCTAGGAATTGGTTTGGTAATCTATCATCATCCAAATATTCAACATCATATAAACCAAATACTTTCAGAATATTTGTGTAAAATCAATTGTACTCATATGTGATTACAATTTATGTTTTTTGATTTCCTAAAGAGTAAATCAATAGGTTATTCCTCCTAGATTCACAAGAATTATAAAAGGAAAGAAGGATGAGATTCCCTATTATGTTGCTATCTGCTATCACTAAGGTATTGATTTGGATTGTCAATCTCTTTCTCAGAATAGTCATAGTTATCTACATTGTTATATACATGTCCATCTAAAAATAGAGCATTCAGCACATAAGTAAAATCTACTCTAAAGATACTGTCAAGTCAGTAATCAGTCATAGGTAAAACCTACCTGAGTCAACGGATCTCAAAAAAGGAGGTGATAATAGGTATTTCCAATGTTATCAAAATACCTCATCAATTAGTGATTTCTCTTGCTTGAGTTAGAGTATCATAGGCATTGGGGGTCATAGAGTTGTTCAAGTATTCAAGCATCTTCAAGGGCCCTACAAGAAAAAACCCTAACAAATTGGCGACTCCACTGGGGAATTAGAGATTATAAAGTCTGGTTAAATAAATTTTAGAATATCTCTAGTCCAAATAGTCAGAAATCTCTGGTGTTTTAAAGTTTTAAGATTTTTACAAATCATACCAATTGTTTTTGTCCAATTGTCTCTTAAGTATTCATTCATTCCAAGTTATTGGGTGGTGACTCTAAAAGAAATCTCTAAAATTAGCGCAAGGTTTGTAAATATCTTTCAGAATGAATGCTAGGTCAAGGATGAGAAGTGATCTTGAGAAGGTTTTATATGGTAGAATCCCATCATCCTCAAGGATGGAAATGTCTTGGAGAAAAAAGAGACACCAAGTTAGTATGGATGAAACCCATCCAAGAGGTAAAGAGGGTAATGTTGGGAGAGACATGAATAGCAATCAACATTCTCATGATAGAAATACTTTAGAGTATGAAGAAGCTGTAGAAAGGGTATTAGAAACACCTACAATCACTTCTACTTAAAATGAGAGAGAAGAGACAAGTACATCTAGTTCATATTTTGAAGATGTTCCCTTTGATATGCTAGCAAATGAAGAGAAGTTCATCATGAAACAGCTTGCCCTAGTTCAACAAATGAAAAGGGAGAGAGATATGAGAAAGAAAAAACATGAGCATAAGGATGTTGATAAGAGAAAAAGAAGATTTTCAAGACATCAAAATATGAAAGATACAGAGAGGTCTCAAAAAGACCAAGAAATACCACTCACTCATAAGCCTTCTACGTCACAAAAGGATAAAGATAAGCAAAAGATGAGTGAATATAGAAATCAAGAACCTAAGTTTTAGAAACCTTTAACAGACCAGATGTCCAATTTAGATATTGACTTGCAGAAACTAACAATGGAAAAAGAAACCATGGAAATTTTTTAAGAAAAGGCACAAATGGAAGCTACAATAATTGAAATGAAGAAAAAGATAGATTTTTTGCAGTCTTCAAAATATTCTCATGCTGGGCCAGAGAATATTACTATTTCTAAAGCAAAAGCCACTACTTTCAAGGAGGATGATATTTTTCAAAGGAAACCATTGCATACTAAAAGGTATAAAGAATTTAATTTTGTTGGTATCCATAGATATCCTAATACTTTCCCTAAAGATATGGGTGATATAGGAGAAAAACTCCCAAATTTTGCAGGTAACAATGTTATTTCTTGTGAAACACACTTAAGAAAGTTCATTGATTTTGTTGATGATTTAAATATCACTCATGAGGATATATTGATGAAATTATTTGTTTAGTCTTTAGTGGAAGATGCAAGAGAATGGTTTAGGAGCCTTTCTAATGGATCCATTATTTCTATGGATGAGTTAATTGAATTATTTAAGGATCAGTATGGAGATAAAACAAATAAAGGATTTTTGTTGAATGAGTTCAACAATATAAAAAAGAATTACAATGAAGAGGTCACAGATTTTAATACAAGATTTCAAAGAGCTATGCACAAGCTATTTTACAAAATAAAGTTGGATGAAGAGGTATGTCTAGCAACTTATTTGAATTCATTTGATTCTAAAATGGGATATGCCCTTAGAGATAAAAATACTTGAACTCTTACTGATGCTTATAAGATAGAAGTGAATATTGAACTGAATAGAAGAGTATCTGGTAAGTTGAATAGGAGGGATGAATCAAGGTTTAGTAGGAGTAATTTAAAAGAACTAGAGTATAAGGAATATAGGGCTCCTCAGAGGAATAGGCCTTCTTATAATCCTACATGCAATCCTCAAAATAGAATGCAAAACCATCCTTATGGAACTCAGTTCAAAGATGGGAAGCCTATTATTCTACCTAGAAAAGAAAAGATAGATAACAGAACTCGAGATCCTCTACATAAAAATTTTGTCCATTTCTACAATGATGATCCATGGTGTGAAGCTTGTGAATCCCCTCATAACCTTGATTTTTGTATTGTTTCTTTTGACTTGAGAGTAAGTGAAGAATAGGGAAATGATGAGGGTGAATAGTGTGATCATAGTATGAAAAATACTTATTCATGCCATTATATAGATTCAGACAGTGAAAATGAAAATCATGATTCTTGTATTTTACAAAGGAGGGTAGAGAATCATCATCAACAGATCTTATCTGATAGTGAAACTGAGGAAACTGATGATCATATAAGATGTTATGCTCAAGACAATCAAGATATTCCACTTATTAGAAAAGCTTCAGATGAAGAGAAATCTAGGATTACTGCAGATTTAGTGAACAAAGCTAGAAGCAACTACCACTTGAAAAATAGGGTAGTAGGTGGTGCTGACAGTCAACCATCTGGTGTCTTTATAAAATAAATTAAGATAGACACCAAGTATGTGCAAAAAAAGGATGGACCTAGTGAAAATGTGAATAAACATAAGGTCAAAATTATTACAAAATCCCTTGAACCAAATGTTGTAAAATAAGGAGATTTGAAAAGACAAGAAACAAATACTCCTGTTCAAAAGGTGGAAAGCAAAAAAGTAAAAGAATCAACTCTGAATGAACATAATGAGGAAAATTACGTCACTATTGATAAATCAAAATCTTCAGATATGAGATATACTCAAGTAGATATGGGTCAATGTTTGTCCCAAATGACAGTTAAGGTACCATTTCTAGAAATGATGAGAATCAGAGAACACACGGAAAAGGTAATGTCATTATTAAATAGTGTGCCCAAAATAAAGGCTCAAAGTCTAGAAAATATTGGCAAGAAACCAATTACCAAAGGGAAGGAAGTTGAGGTGTTAACATCTGAGATTCCTCAAATTTTCTTAAATACAACTTCTTCCCCAAAGATTGTTGACCCATTTTTTCTTTCATTAATAATTAATGAAAAGATGCTAAAAAAGTGTATGATTGATTCAAGAGCATCTAATATAGTTATGCCAGTAGAAATCATGAGGTCAATGGGATTACAAGTTGATACTCCTCATAGGAGATGTCAAGCTATGGACTCTAGAGAGGTCCATGTGATTGGTACCATTGAGGATATGGCTTACAAATTAGCAGCCTGCCCTGATGTAGTAATGACTATGAATGTTCTTGTAGTTGACAAACCATCACATTATGGCATGTTGCTATCAAGAAAGTGGAGTGCTTCAATGGGAGATAGTATACAAAGTGATTTATCATATGCTACTTTTAACATTTCTGGATAAAATGTTAAGGTCTCAAGGGAGAGTAGAACTCCTCAAATGATAGAAAGATTTGAAGACACTAACATTAACTGTTGCATTGACATGGACATGGACAATTTTAGGATGCAAAAAAATGAACTTTATTGTCAGCATGAAGAGGTTGACCCTCTAAACAGAGAGTTGATTATGTAGGGAGATGGATTGTAGAAAATGTACTTTGATGGGGCTTGCTCAAAAGAAGGATTAGGGGCAGGTGTATTGTTGATATCCCCATCAGGTACAACTTTTAAATATTCATTTGTGTTAGCCTTCCAATGTACAAACAATACTGCAGAATATGAGGCTTTGTTTTTAGGACTTGAAATTGCTATCAAACATAGTATAAAGTGTTTAAAGGTTTATGGTGATTATGAGTTGGTAGTAGCTCAAGTCAGATCCAAATATGTTGTAAAGAATGATAGATTGAAAGTATACAAGTATGCTATTTGGGATCAAATTGAAATGTTTGATGCCTTTGACATAAGTTGGTTAGAAAGGTCAAAAAATATAATGGCTGATTTTTTAGCAAATGTTGCTTTAAAAAATGATAATTTGACCTTACATGGGGTGTCAATACTAGAAGTCAAAAAAAGACCAGTTGTTCTAGACAACATATACAACTAGCAGGTTTTCCAGGATGATCAAGATATTCTGAGGTTCATGCAATGTCTAGACCATTATGAGAATCAAAGTATAGATTGTAGTACTTTACTAGAAAATAATGATGGAAAAGACTACATTTTGGGAAATGAGGTTGTCCAGTTAAGCTCTAATCAGATTCCTTGGGGTTTGGTTGAGCTTGAAGCACTATTTAGTAGTCAACAAAATGATTCATCAAAGTTAAGCAATGCTAAGGTTGAGGATTTGGAATAAATAAACTTAGGATTTGAAATTAGTCCTCAAATAGTCTATATTAGAAAAGGTTTAGACTCTCATATAAGAATAAATTTGATCAAATTATTGAGAAAATATAAACATGTCTTTGCTTGGTCATATGAGGACTTGAAAGCATATAGAGAGGACCTTTTTAAACATGAAATCCCATTGAAATCAGATGTAAAACCATTTAGGAAAAAAAAGAGGCCTATTAACCCCTTGTTGGCTCCTAAAATGCAACAAGAATTGATGAAACTAAAGGATGCTGGGATAATCCAGCAGGGATTTTTTTAGTGGCGATTATTCGCCAATTGGCGAATATGTCCTGATCGGGCTATAGAAATTGGCGAAAAAAACACCGTAAACTAGTTGACCGGTTCGCCCAGATTTTATGAAATAGTCATATTGTGGTCGGAACGTTCACCACTATGATTACACAATTTCAGTTTGGTACTCGGGTTCTTCGCCCATATTTCTCTTTAATGTTTACTCTTATTCGCCACGGAATTAATTGAGTGTCTCTTTTGACGAACATCATTCGCCAAATTCC
>MU223775.1:719584-754478 GCA_018584345.1 Thuja plicata | reverse complement strand
GAAAACCATTCGCCATAACAAATAAATTAATTCAATTATTTGGAAAAAAAATTCGCCATTTTTTTATAAAAAAGGTATCGGTTATTAAAATATTCGCCAACCAATATCCATATTTCAAAACATAATTTGCCATCAATATTAATAATTTTATTAAAAACAAAAATTACAATCGCCATTATTTTATAAAAATTGGCTAAACTATTAAAAAATTCGCCACCAAATATCCATTGATTGACGCAAAATTCGACAACACTATTAATATTTTTCACCCAAATGACATGTGATTCACCACAATTTTATAATTTTTGGGAGGGGGGGGTTCCTTAAAGTTATCCCTGTAATCCAGCCAATCAAACATTCAACTTGGGTATCAAATTTAGTGCCAGTCAGAAAGAAAAATGGCAATATTAGACTATGTGTGGATTTCAGAAATCTAAATGTTGCTTCGTTGAAAGATAATTATTCCTTACCTAATATGGAAGCAATTTTGCATAAGGTGACTAGTTGTGAGTTACTGTCTATGATGGATGGTTTCTCAGGTTACAACCAGGTCCTAGTTAAAGAAGTAGAACAATACAAAATTGCATTAACTACTCCATGGGGGACTTATGTGTATATTAGAATGCCTTTTGGATTAATAAATGCAGGGGAAACTTTTCAAAGGTCCATGGATGTTGCTTTCAAAGAATTCATTGATTTATTCATGGTTATTTATCAGGATGATTTGATTGCATATTCTAAAAAGGCTGTGGATCACTGTGATCACTTGGGTAAGATTTTTAATAAGACATTGGAATATGGTGTCTCACTAAATCCCAAGAAATGTCATTTTGTAGTAAAAGAGGGAAATTTTCTTGGACATATAGTGTCTAGGGAAGGTGTAAGAATAGACCCTAAGAGAGTGGAAGCAATTCAAAGAGTGACTGCTCCAATGAACTTAAAAGGTGTACAATCTTTCTTAGGAAAGATCAACTTTGTTAGAAGATACATAGCAAATTTTGTAGAAATTGTTAAACCCATTGTAAAATTGTTAAAGAAAGATGATAAATTTGTTTGGAATGAAGAAGCCTAATAGGCATTTGAAAAAAAAAGGGCAATGCAAGAGGCTCAAGTTTTGAAATCTCCAGACTATACTAAGCCTTTCTCTTTGTTTTCATTTGCATCTTTTCATACAATTGCTGCTATTTTGCTTCAAAAAGATGAACAAGGATTTGAACATCCAATAGCTTTTTACAGTAAATCCTTGCAAGCTGTAGAGCTTAATTATGAGACAATGGAGAAGTAGGCTTATGCCTTGGTAAAAGTTATGAAATATTTTAGGCCATACTTGGTTTGTGGTAAAATATAAGCTTATGTTCCTCATTCAGTAGTGAAAGATGTCCTTACACAATCAGAGGTAATTGGTAAGAGGTGTAAATGGATCACAAGAATTCAAGAATTTAACCTTGAGATCCATATTAAAAAATTAATAAGAGGACAAGGATTGGAAAATCTCATGACATAAGAGAACTTGGATCTAGTATAGATAAATTAGACTAAAATGCATGATCAAACTATTACAAGCATAGAAAGGCAACCATTCTATACTGATGTTGTATTCTTTATGAAAAATGCTAAATGTCCTAATCATTTGTCAGAGAATGAAAAATGAAGTTTGAGATTACAAACTCAAAGATACACTTTGATCCAAGGTGACTTGTTTTGGAAAGATAAGAATGGTGTACTGTTGTTATGCCTTAACAAATACCAAGCTGAGTAAGTTATGAGTGAAATGCATGAAGGAGAATGTGGGAGTCATTTTTCTGCTAAGACTACTGCCCACAAGATTTTAAGGGCTGGATATTATTGGCCTACTTTATTCAAGGATACTTATGAACATGTCAGGAATTGTGAACCTTATCAAAGGTTCTCCAATAAGTTAAAATTTGCAAGTGCTCTGTTTCTTAATCTAGTAAGTACTGCGGCTCCTTTTACTATGTGGGGAATTGATTTTATTGGTGAATTTCAAGAGAAATCTAGTGGAGGAAACAACTGGATATTAGTTTCCACGGATTATTTTAGTAAGTGGATTGAAGCAATCCCTACAAAGAAAGCAACAAGTAGGGTAGTTACTGAATTTCTCATGGAGAGTGTTATAACCAGATTCGGTGTACTTACTAAGTTAGTAACGGATAATGCCATGAGTTTTAGATTAGAAGAAATGACAAGTTTCTGTGAAAAATATGGGATTACAATATCATATTCATCCCCATATCATCCATAGGCTAATGGACAAGCTGAGTCTAGTAATAAGATTATATTGAAAATACTAAAAAGGACTCTGGAAAAGAATAAAAGAACATGGCATACTAAGTTGAAACTAGCACTGTGGGCTGACAGAGTAACAGTTAAAAAAGAAACTGGTAAGTCTCCATTTGAGCTGGTATATGGTCTACAAGCAAGATTGCCTATCAAGAATTTATTGCCAATATGTCAATTTATACAAGAAGAACATCTAGATGTTTCTGATAATATGCAGAATAGAATGATTTAGTTGATAGAATTGGATGATGCAAGGAGAAATAGTAAAAAATAAAACATAAAGTTGTAGTAGAAGATGAAGTACCTTTTTGATAAAAGGGCTACTGAGAGAAAATTCTAATCTGGTGACCTAGTTCTCCAATGGAATGCAAGAGTAGAAGACAAAGGAAAACACAAAAAATTTGAGTCTTTTTGGTTAGGACCATTTATTGTCTTAGATAATTTTGGAAAAGACTCTTACTTATTGAAGAACATGGAGGGAGAAGATTTAGAGTTGCCTGTGCATGGGCAATTCTTGAAGCCTTTCTATAACTAAAAATCAAAGTAATGCACAAGTAAGTATGTATCATATTGTGAATACTTTCACTTTGTGTATGTAAATACTGTAAATAGTTTCCCTTCTATTGTAGGTTAGTTGGTGTCCTCTCCATTTTTTAAGGTCTGCAACCAGAGATTTTATGGTTCTTTTCCATAAACTATGTTTAATCAATCCTTAGATAGAGCCACGATTGGTTGTATTCCATGTTTTGTTGGTTTGCCCTAAAATTGGGTTGCCTTCATGCCAATTTCTATCCCAAGTCAGAAAGTATGTCCCATTTTTTAAGTATCCCTATGAAAATTATGCGTCTTTAGGTCAAAATCTACATGAATAGTGAAAAAACCCAAAACCCTAAGCTCTTTTCTAAGTAAAATGCAATAAATCCCTAATATGTCAATCAAATTTCTATTTTTGTATTACCTTTTTGAAAAACTTAAGTCATGTGCCTTTTTTAGGCAGTCACCTAGTCACTTGATCCTAGAAGCATATTCCATTTGGTTATGAGACTTGGCAATTAACTGTTGTTGGGATGTCTCTTGAAGAAACAAAATATTCCTTATTTGTTATGAGACATAGCGAAACCCTTCAGTCGTGAAGTCTCCCAATGCAAAAACACATCATCAGGCATTACTCAAGCAAGCAGTTAAGCCGTGGTGTCGAGCAAAGAATCTAATAGTTAGTGATTTTTTATGAGACTTAGTGATTGCATCAGTCGTGGGGTCTCCAGATTGGAAGATAGCTAAGTGACATGTTAAAAGTTTATGTCACTTAGTCTCCAAGTAAAATGGCAGTTAGGTAAAAGATGCTAAGACTTCATGACAAACTGCAAGCTATTTAGAGTGTCTGGTAGTTGGGTAGTCATTGGTTTAAAATGCTAAGTTAGTTTTTAATCAGCAATTCAACAACAAATAGTTAAAAGAGACATGTTTCCATAGTGAGCTAAATAAAGGTTAGTCACGTAGTCTCCAAATGATTTAATGTTTTTTAAATATACTCAGTGACTTAGCAGAGCCGTTAGATGCAAAATGTCAAAAAGATCAATGGTGGTTGCTAAGTCTCCATAAAATTTGCATAAAAGTAAAAAGTGCTTGCGATAATGAGATAACCTTTAGTTACACAGTCTCTGAATTAAAATCAAAAGGTAAAGGTTAGTTGCGGGGTCTCACAAAGAGAAATAAAAATTGAGAGAGTTGGCAATAACAGTTAAAGGTAAAAATAACCTTCAGTCGCGTGATCGCCAAAAGTTAACCATGGTTAGCCAAGTAAAGGAAATCACACAGTCGCTAGATCTCTAGAAGAATTGAGGGTTAAGAAATTGGTTCAGTGACAAGGAGATACTACACAGTCGCGTGGTCACTAAATATGAAAAATCATAATAGGTGGCAGTTGCAGACATGACAATGAAAATCTAGAAAATTAATTGGTGTATGAAAAAGGTAGCTGAGATGTCTATTGGAAAACCAATCATATGAAGACATGTCATCCTATTCAAATTTTATAAGAGTTTTTCTAAAAATGTACTCATCTGATTTTGATTTCCTATCACATTCATGAACTACGGCTAGGATTTCAATTAATTCCACAGCATGTTAACTTGAAATAAAAATTGATGGTCTTTCTAATGATGAGCTATGTACTTGGGAGAGTTACCATAAAGAGTTGATCACAGGTTCATTTTCACTTATCATACATCTAGAATTGAATAGCCAAGAAGTGTTAGGTCTTTTGTGTTTAGAAGGAAAAAATTGATCGGTTTTAGGGTAATTCTTTGATTGTCAATTTTCCTAAATTATTAAGTAGTGAACAAAGAAGAGCAGTGAGTTTTGAGAGGAGATTAGTTTCAATATTGGTAAAACAAAGGTTGAAACAAAACAAGATGAGTAAGGCCATTAGCGTTGCCTCAACCAGTGGAAGAAGTGATGAAGTTTATGATAATGCTATAGGAAAGAGGAATTTCTCTAATGAATTCTTAAAGCTATTGCCAGGGTCCACACCGAACAAGAGAGAAAATGCAAACTTACTAGTAGATGACTACTATGAAATCAGAGATGCTCGCACTCCAGGATCCATAGGTTTTTCTCTATACAATTATTTTTATAATAATTCTGATAAGGCCATCCCAGTGTCAAACCCTTGGACTAGTGGTCTTGCTAGGTTAATTGTTCCTGATGTCTACGTAGATGTACACTTGTTTCTAGGTATTTCCAGCCATTATGATGATTTATCTAAGGCAATCAAGAAAAATTATGGTACTTCCCTATTAATTTTGAATAGGAATCCATTCATGCAAGCCTTTGGCTTATACAGTACCATGTCTACCAAGATAAATATTACTAGGCATGAGGAGAGGTATAGGTTAAAACCTAGTGCTGCCAGGAATCAATTGAAGAAGCATATGCTTAAGGAGGTTAGGAACCATATTACTCCTATACCTAGGACTGCACCCTACCACTTTAAAGAGTTACATCTCTATATTAAGTATACTGCCTATGCTTTATCTAGACTGTTAGGAATAGATGGAGGAGCAGAGAAAATAAATGCTAGAATTTTGATGATGGTGCTAGACTTGCAAGATGTGCATTCTAGCACCAGTTATGACTACATATAGTGCATTATGGATAAAATGCATGAGGGATTCATAGCTGTGTAGAAGAATATGAAGGATCCTAAAGAAAAAGAACCTAGGTTCTTTCATTATTCTATCTTGATGCATTTGTTATTGCATGCATAACTTTGGGATTATGAATGTGAACAACTTGAATCCTCAGAGGATTTTCCAAGATAGGCCTAATCCTATTCAGTTTTCAGTTAGGATATGGAATTATACATCCAATGACTATGAATTTTGTGGATTTGAAAATTGGATTGTATATCCATTAATGCAGAGCATGGGTATCAGAAAAACCAGACTCCTAGTAAAGGTGCTGCAGTTGTTGAGACCTTGTGAGTATGTGGACAAGTGGGAGGGTGACCATAAGTGGGGAGACTTATTTTTAGATGAAAATTTTACCATGATTAGGGTATATGGATGCACACATCCAACTCATCTCCTACCCTATCATGTGCCATCTATAGTTTCTACCATGGAGTTCATCTAGTAGCTATTGTTGACAAACAATGAACATTTTGCACCACATAGGAAGGGGACCTTAACCTCTAGGAGATTTAAAATCTTTCAGTTTACTATTGACAAGGGTGCCATTGATTCAATAAGTGCATGGTTGGAAAGCTACAAGATGAGGGCAGCATTATATAAATACATTGACCCAAAGGGATTCATTGCAGGAGCTAGGAAGCTCCTGACTTCTACCATCCCCAATACAAATGTTCATGCTTTTTGTGTGGAGGATGCCACAAGAAATATCCTTGATGAAGATGAGATATGGACAAGAATAGAAAGAATTTGAGAATTTCTAAATTTGGAGAAGCAAATAAAGAGAAATGGATTGTCATTTGGAGGGTTTTACCCTGACTTACCTTATTTTGACAAGATCAAGGCTATGATTGAAAATTTTTATGTACTCTATGAGCAGTTGGATAATGTTTTAGATACAAAGAAAGGAGGAAAGGAGCCTGAATATTCAGAATCTAAATATGAGAGTGATAGTGATGGGGATTATGCCCGTCCACCTCAATTTGATCAACATCAATAGGATGTTGCAGAGGAAACACAAGTATAGGGAGAACAAGACCACATCATTGACCTTACTGAGGTTTCTCAACCAGATGATGTAGAAGAGCCTACCAAAAAAAGGCAAAAATTTGACCTTGGTCAGACCTCCTGACTTAGGAAAGAGAAGAAAGGAGATAGAACAAGTGCTCTCATTCCTGGAAATAGATTGTATGATCATAATCTAAGGAAAATAACCAGATAGGGGAAGAGACAACATCAGGATGAGGAAGAAAATATAGAGTTACCTCTTAAGGCATGCATTGATGAGAGATTACTGCATCAGCAGCAGTTTCTAAGTGATGACAATTTTGTCAAGACTGATGAGTTCAAAGATTTTTTGAGGTGGCATAGGAAAGAAAAAATAAGGGCACAACTAAAGTCATATGGAGAGGAAATAGTCACAAATGAGGCTTTTTTAGCTCTACAAGCCTATGACCCTGACAGTGAGGATGTCTCTCCAGATGAGGCAAGAAAAATGGTCTTAAACAGTGGCATTTTTCTTGCTGAGGGCTGGGACTTAGCCTCAACATTCATTATTGATTAGATTAGAAAGAAACCAGACCTAAAATTGGCAAGTGAGATTCAAATGGGAAACATGATAAAAGGATTTGGATATAGTTCAAAATCATAGGAATTTTCCATGTGGAACTTATGTCCCTAAGACGAGAATCCTCAACTAGCAAACATTCAGGAGAGCATGGTGGGGAACCAAATGGTTTGGACTATACAAAACACTGGAGATCTTGATATTTCTCATATCATGACTCATTGGGCACACTTGAATGAAGAAAAGAAAAAACAATTGTCTGAGAAGTGTGGAATTTTGATTGAGGAAACTAGTGCCCTAGCCAAGGATAGGGAATTATGCCATATAAAGATACATCAATAGAACTTGGTCATTGCTGAGATGAAAAAGCAACTATAGGAAAAACCTGAGGTAGTTTATGTGCCTTCACAACAGCCCTTATAGATAAAGGAAAAGGAAGAATCAGAGGAAGTGGCTGAGATAGAAGATATGGGCAAAAAGAAAAATGAGATAGCCCTAAATGCATTGAGATTCATTCTTTAGCATATGATTGATATACTCAAGGTAAAAATAGATTTCATCCTAAATGCTTACAATAAACTACCCACCTTGCATATAGAAGTGATAGGGTACATCACTATTTTCAACCCTTATTTTGTTAATTGGTCTCCTACGGTTCAATTATTTGAAAAGCTTGCCTCTTTGCAGCCCCTTATATTAGATTTGCCAAAGATTGTTATAGAGGTGGAGGATGAAATTAAAAAGGTTATTATATCCTTATCTTTCTTTAAAGGTAAGCTAAATCAGGTAGAGGGTAAGTTAAGCCTATTTTCTCTGCAGTTTAATAGATTTGTTCCTCCGTTGAAAGGAGAAGATGATCATGTTAAGGCCTTGGAGGCCTAGATGAGTGAATTTGTTAGCAGAATGCGGATTAATGAGGCATTTATTTCAAGATTTGATTTAGATGTGGAAGGTTTCAATAAGATTTTGGATGAAGCCTTCAAGGCAGAGACTGACATGAACAAGTTCTTAATGGATGTTAAAAGCATCACAGATGTCAGGTGGGAAAGACAAAAGGTACAAGTATAGAGTACATAGAGCTTTAAATGGCCAACAAAGGATGAAGTGATAGCATGGGACCTGATGACCAAGCCAAAGAAAAAGAAGCCTGTGGTAGTAGAGGAGGAAATCCTAGATGAAGAATAAAGGGGAACACTTGGTGCTTGACCATTGCGCACAGGGAGGTTAATTATTACTAAAGAAAAGTCTAAGTTAGCCTATAATGGTGGCCACTTGATCTCAATATGAATATTAGAAGCTATCCTGAACACTGTTAGACAAAGGTGCCAGATTCCAGAAGAAGACAAAAGAATATCAGATTTCATCCCCTATTTTTGTCTCTTCACCACTTCTATATTCTCTTTCTTTGTCTTTTCTATACTTTTAGTGTTAGGTTTCTTAAACCATCCGAAGCTTGTTTCATCCTAATTTTTAGGATTCCAAGATGGTTAAGGACCTATAAATAGATCAAAATTGTAATAGGTAGAAGAGGATGAATATATTGAAAATCAGACTTTCTAGATTTGTGTCTGTGTCTTCAAGCTTTTTGAACTTTTCATGTATTAAAAAAGAAACATATGAATAAAATATAGTGCAACTTTACTCTATCTTATTTTTGTCTCTTTACTTGTTGTGTATGCTCTTTTATGTTTAAATCTGTTAGGAATTTTTAAGCATATTGGTTACAAAGTAGCTATTAAATTTCTTTCAAGTTTCTTTCAAGGAAAGAACTAAGTTTTGTGTGTGTTTTCAGGGAGCATAACAATATTTAAGGATTTGATACAATATTATAGAGGTGGCAAGAGAGTTTGTAAGGAATTTTATCTGAGTTGCATGTAGGTTGTAAGGCAGCTTACAATAGTTTTTTTTTTTTTTTCTATGGATTTTCATTTATTGATTCTATAAGCCCAAGGATAAGAACTGGTCTAGGAATTTGTTTGGTAATCTATCATCATCCAAATATTAAATATCATTTAAACCAATTACTTTTAGAATATTTGTGTAAAATAAATTATACTCATATGTGATTATAGTTGAAGTTTGTTAATTTCTTCAAGATTAAATCAATAGGTTATTCCTCCTAGATTCACAAGAATTATAAAAGGAAAGAAGGATGAGATTTCCTATTGTGTTGCCATCTGCTATCACTAAGATATTGATTTTTATTGTCAAGCTCTTTCTCAGAATATTCATAGTTATCTACATTGTTATATACATTTCCATCTAAAAATAGAGTATTCAGCACATAAGTAAAATCCACTCTAAAGATAATGTCAAGTCAGTAATCAGGCATAGGTAAAACGTGCCTGAGTCAGTGGATCTCAAAAAAGGAGGTGATAATAGGTATCCCAAGTGTTATAAAAATACCTCATCAATTAGTGTTTTCTCTTGCTTGAGTTAGAGTATCATAGGAATTGGGAGTCATAGAATTTTTCAAGTATTCAAGCATCTTCAAGGGCCCTGCAAGAGAAAACCCTAACAGATCCTTCTAAGTGTAGCAGAAGAATTGAATTAACAAAAAGGTGTTAGTCTTTCAGGGTGAAGCACAAGGGTTAGAAATCTTAGAGAAGAGTTGGAATTGGACTTAATTAATCATCTAATCCAATCAGGACCTAGAGGAGATTAGTTTCCTAGAAGAGACAAGCTAGGTCTCTTGGATGAAGTGCTAGAAAGCCTTGAAAGACTCACACCATATTGGTATCAGAGCTTGATTAAGATCAGGTTTGTGGTGGATGTTTTAGCCTACTGAATTAGTTGGAAAGAATATACCAATGGGATCAGTAGAATAAAAATATTTGGTGACTAACATTGAGTTAGCCAAAAAGGTGGATGAGAAAGAAGAAGAAAAGTTGTTAAGAGACAGATTGTCTCAAATGGAGCAACTCTTGGGTGAAGTCCAAGAAAAAGCTGATAAGATAAAGGATAACATAGATCAAAAAGAAGAAGAAGAAGAAGCAAGGGAGAAGGGAGTGGAATTAGATGAGGAATATCTAACCCTTGACCCTATTATTGCTAAAGAACCCTTCTTAAAGGTATTGAAGGCTTTAAGTGGTAAAGCTTTGGAGGGTGTACCACTGTTTAGTGGAAAAATGGATCCAGATTTAGCTGTGGATTGGATTGATAGTATATAGAACCATTTCAAATGTGATGCTATCACAGAGGCCCAAAGTGTGAATGTGGCCAAGTCAAGGTTGAGAGGCTCATCCCTCACATGGTAGAAGTTTACTCAAACTAAAAGAGAGAAATATGGAAAGAGTCCTATAGTCACATTGAGAGGAATGATGGCTAAGGTAAAGCTGACTTACTTACCTGATGACTATGAAGTTCAACTGCATAGAAGAAGACACAATCTTAGATAGAAATATTTGGATGTCCAAGGATACACCAAAGAATTCCAAAAGTTATGTTTAAGATCACAAGTGGTGGAAGATGAAAGCATAAAACTTGCAAGGTATTTGAATGGACTCAAGTGGTCTATTCAAGAAGACATGAGTCTTGTGAACTTCAAAACCATCTACCAATGTTATCAAATAGCCTTGAAAATAGAGGAGAAAGGAAAAAGAAAACAAGAGTAAACCTCCAAAGGAAGAGGTAGAGGAAGGGATAGTAGAGGATCAAGAGGTGACTATGGTGGAAGGATTTCAGAATCAAGGACAGAAGGAGAAGTTAAATACACTAAGAAACAAGAGGGAAGTTTTAGTAGAGGTGGTAGAGGTAGAAAATCTAATTTCAGAGGAAGAAGTGGTGGACAAAGAAGATGCAATTACTTTGCTAATATGAAATGTTATCATTGCAACCAAATGGGACACTCTGCCTATAGGTGTTCAGAGAAAGGTAGTACTTCTTAGGGAGGTAACAAGAGAACTAATCTAGTTCATGAGGAGACAAATATAGTAGAGACATACCCTAAGGTACCATTGAATTCAGAAGAATGTGAGAACCTCATGACGAGGAGAACATTGATCAAGGAGTCGGTTAAAGAAGAGCCAAGCCAAAGAAGGTCCCTATTTAGAGTCAAATGCAAGGTGATGGGAAAAGTATGTAGAGTCATCATTGACTTAGGGTCTACTGAAAACATTGTGTCAAAGGAAGCAGTCAGCAAACTCAACATGACAAGGATACCCCACACGCATCCTTACAAGTTCACATGGCTCAATAAGGGACATCATGTCTTAGTAAATGAGCAAGCTTGGCTGGAGTTCTCTATAGGGAGATATAATGAAAAGGTTCTATGTGATGTATTTCCTATGGATGCATGTCACTTGCTCCTAGGAAGATCATAGAAATTTGACCACCAAGGTATCCATGATGGAGTGCATAAATCCTATACATTCAAGAAGGACAAAGTAACTTTCAAAATCCAATCACTGTTAGAGGATGTAGATGTGAAGATAACAGGTCCTAATGTGCTCATGGTGGGTGAAAAATAATTCATTAAAGCCAATGAAGGAGGAAAAGGAATTGGCTATGCATTGGTGCTAAGGCCAAGAGAAAGGAATGACAAAAAAGGAGACAAGAAACCAGAGATACCTAAGGAGATACTAAGCATGTTGCAGACTTATGAAAGTATAGTAAGTGATGGAAAACCATCAACATTACCTCTAAAAGATCCATAAGTCATAGGATAGACTTCATACCTGGAGCTACCCTACCTAACAAAGCAGTTTACAAAATGACCCCTCAACAAAATGAGGAAATTGCTAGACAAATAGTAGAACTCCTAGACCAAGGTCTTATTAAGAAAAGCATTAGACCTTGTGTCCTACCCACTACCCTAGCATGTAAAAAGGGTGGATCTTGGAGGCTTTGTACTAATTCAAGAGCCATAAATAGGATAACCATTAGGTATAGGTTTCCCATTCCTAGGGTTGAGGACCTAATGGATTGTCTAGGTGAAGTTAAGTATGTTAGTAAGATAGACTTGAAGAGTGGCTGTCACCAAATTAGGATACATGAGGGAGATGAGTGGAAGACAACCTTCAAGACTAATGAATGTTTGTATGAATGGATTTTCATGCCATTTGGACTGTCTAATGCCCCCTCCACATTCATGAGGCTCATGAATGAAGTTTTCAAAGAATACATTGGCAAATTTGTAGTGGTATATCTTGATGATATACTGATTTACAGTAGGACAAGAGAGGAGCATCTTCAACACCTTGATATTTTCTTAAAGAAGCTGCATGAGGAGAAGCTAATGATCAACTTGGAGAAGTGTGAGTTCCTCAAAATAGAGTTGGTGTACCTTGGGTTTGTTCTCTGTCATGGAAATCTGAAAATGGACAAGAGAAAAGTGGAAGCCATCCTAAATTGGCCTACTCCAAGGACAAAAACATAGGTAAGAATTTTTCATGGCCTTGCTCAGTATTATAGGAAGTTTATAAGGTAGTTTAGTGCTATTTGTGCTCCAATGTTGGACACAATAAAAGGAGGAATGAATACTAAGTTCATGTGGAATGAGAAAGCCACCAAAAGATTTGATTTATTAAAAGAAAATTTTTCTACCCAACCTATTTCAGTCTTTCCAATCTTTGAGAAGATTTTCATAATTGAATGTGATGCAAGCAATGTGGCTATTGGAGCTGTCCTAAGCCAAGAGGGCAGACCAGTAGAATTTCATTCAGAGTAGTTGAGTGAAGAAAAGAAGAAGTATTATTCTTATGACCTTGAAATGTATGCATTAGTTTAAGCTTTAAGGAAATGGAGCCACTACTTTCTTCCCAAGGAATTCATTGTATATTCAGACAATCAAGAACTTAGTTTCCTAAATTCACAAGAAAAGTTGAGTCACAAACACATGAAGTGGGTTGAGTACCTACAAGCTTATACCTTTAATATCAAACACAAGAAAGGTGTCCTTAATAAAGTGGTAGATGAATTGTCTAGAAGAGCCCTCACAATTAAGGAAATTTAGTTGAAGAGTATGGGAATAGATTATTTCAAGGATCGATATGCTGATGAAGAATTTGCAGACATTTATAAGGTATGTGCTAAATACAAGAATCATTTTCATAGAAAGTATGTTGAATACACTTTGTAAACTAATATTTTGTTTAAGGGAAATCAGTTATGTGTCCCTAGATGGTCTATTAGGGAGAACTTAATTCAGGAAAAGAACAATGGTGCATTGAGTGGTCACTTTGGAATCACCAAGACCCAAGAACTTGTTCAAAGGTTCTACTATTGGCAAAGAATGAACCATGATGCTAGGAGGTATGTGGAAATTTTCATTGTATGCCAAGGGACCAAAGGTACTTCTCCAAATGTAGGCCTTTATTAACCACTACCTATTCCCACTAGGCTTTGGGAATGCTTGAGCATGGATTTTGTAGTTGGGTTACCCAAGACAAGACAAGGCATGGATAGTGTATATGTAGCTGTGGATAGATTTAGCAAGATGGCTCACTTTGTGCCTTGCAAGACAACTAATGATGCCAACCAAATAGCCTCTCTCTTCTTCAAAGAGATAGTAAGAATCCATGGGTTACCTATGAGCATTACATGTCAGATAGAGACACTAAATTTATGAGTCATTTTTGGAAGACTATTTGGCAATGGTTAGGTACTAATTTATCCTTTGCATCTGCATACCATCCCCAGACTGATGGTCAGACCAAAGTGGTGAATAGGAGCCTTGGAAATATACTAAGGTGATTGACCAAAGAATATGGATAGCAATGGGATCAACTGATTGGGCAAGCTAAGTATGCTTATAATGACACCATCAACTGGTCAACAGGGAAGAGCCCTTGTGAGATAGTGTATAGATTACATCCTAGAGGAGTCTATGAGTTGAGAGACTTGAAGGATGGAGTGAAGGCAAGTGAATAAGCACATGAATTTGGTTATGAAATGCAGGAGATACATGATATAGTCAGGAAGACCTTGATAGAAAACACTATGAAACATAAAGCCAAAGTAGATGAGAGTAGAAGAATAGTTCAATTCAATGTGGGTGACTTGGTCATGGCGCATCTTAACAAATCAAGACTTCAAAAGGGATTCCCTCACAAGTTGTAGATGAGAAGGATAGGTCCCTATCCTATCTTAGCTTAGTATGGTGATAATGCATTCACAATTGAGCTATCAGAAGACAGTGGAATGTCACCTATCTTTAATATTGCAGACTTAGTCCATTATAAAGGAACACTAAAAGACATGGATTAGAGTCTCAAGGAAGTGATTAGAGATGTGGAAGATCTCCAATTACCCCCTACTACAGTCATAGGAGCTAACAGTGTACTGTGTACTAGAGTCTACAAGAAGACTAGAACCAAAGAATACAAGGAGCACTTGATCAAGAAGAATGGTCAAACTGATACTGATGCAATATGGGTAAAGGAATTAGAGTTCAAGAAGATGGTGATTGATCCAAGCATCCACAATCCAAGGGTGGATTGAACTTTTTGTTTTGGGGAGGATGGTGTAGGAACACACCTAGGCTAACCTCCATAGTGATGATATTTTGGCTTGTACTTGACATTTTCCAAGTCAAGATAGGTTGTTTAATTTGGACCTTAGAAGTTCATTGCAATGTGGGCTAGGTGAGTTAGTCATTAGGACCAAGTTCACCAAATTAGCCATTGTTAGTAGTTTTAAAATTTCTTAGTGTTAGGAGTTTGAGTTAGAGACTTCAATGTGTCTTAAACACATCAATGATGTCATAGAGATTCCATAAGGTCATGAATGATCTTGGATCCTCTAAATGAAGAGGTTAGAGGTCCTAAAACTTAGGAAGTTTTCATAATGGAAAAGCTACCAAAAGTTGCTAAAAAGTTGCTATGACAACATTTGCAATAATTGCAAATGTTGCATGCAACTCGGTTACATAGGATTCCCTTGAAGATAGGAGTGGGGAATCAAAAAATAGGACCTAAAAACATGGATGATGGAATCTAATGGAGAAGAAGGCTTGAATCATGAATTTATTCATTCATTGTAACAAGTTTTGCATATTGAATATAGCTCTGCAACTTTGTATTCAGGAAACCTGAGATTTTCAGTGTGACAATGATATATAATGGATTGAATGGCTTATTTTAGTTGTGTATTTGTGTTCATAGGATAGTTTGAAGTTTTTTTCATTGAGTATGAAATTTTCTTTGAGTTAGTCTAAGCTATTGAATAAAGTGTTTTGGATTTAGGGAGTTCACTAGTCCTGTCTAGACCAGTTTGTCATTTCATGGCTCCCCCATGAAATCTAGCCATGGGATCTTCCTAAGGATAGATGGAAGTGTAAGGGGAGTCAATGATCTATATATATATGTAGAGTTAGGAGTCATGAAAGTTTGAATTTCTATTTTTAGTGCCAAGCCCTAGGCGAGCATACATTGTCCGGTTATAGGTTTGGAGATGAAGAAATTAGAATTTCTTGCAGGGTACAGAAGTACTATATAGAAACAGTATTGTTCCAGATAGGGTTCGGTCATATATTGACATTCTATGAGGATTGAGTTCATACCAATACATAGGACTAAGTTTTGACCAAGTTTTAAACTGTGTTGCAATTAGTCCTAGAAATTAGGCGTATTAGCCCTATTGGTCCTAGATAGTACAAACCCTATGTACGAATGACCTAGGGGATTAAAAATTACAAAATATCTTGTGAAATGATAAAGTTATCTGAATGTGGGATTGGATTTTCAAGTTCTTTGGGAAATTTTTGAAATAATTGGAAAAAAGTCACTGTAAAAGGATACAAGGAAATAAGCTCAATTAGGCCTCTTGGAGACTAAAGTTTGAACTTGACTAAAAAGGGTTAAGAGATACATAAAAATGGAGTGGAATGGGAACATATGTATGGTTTCCAACATGGTTAGCACCCTTCCAATGATTCATGAATGTTAGAGTGGAGTTGGCACTTAGATCCTTCTAAGTGTAGGAGAAGAATTGAGCTAACTAAAAGGTGTTAGTCTTTCAAGGTGAAGCACAAGGGTTAGAAATATTAGAGAAGAGTTGGAATTAAAATTATTTAATCATCTAAGCCAATTAGAAGCTATAGGAGATTAGTTTCCTAGAAGAGAAAAGCTAGGTCTCTTAGATCAAGTGTTAGCAAGCCTTGGAACACTCACACCATCTGATAAATGAACTATTTGGGTAGACCTATTGTCTTGGTCAGTTCTAGTGTATTGTATACTTTCAATTATTCTTCACATAGATATTTTTTTGATGAATTAAATGTCTTTACTATCCCAAAATAATGGACATTCTATTCTATACTTTTTCTGTCACTTACCTTCTCATTCACACTTGGCGTTCACCAAATGAACTACTATAAGTATCTTCCCCAAAAGATGTGATCTTTTTTGGATTTAGGAGTCCCTTGAATACTTCTTTAGTTAGCCATATCAACCAAGAAACATGATTAGAATCACGCAACACAAACTGGATGGATGCGACGCTTCACAAAGTCAGCTCCACCAAATCAACTCCAACATCATGATTTTGATAGAACACATTTGGCACCTTTAGATAATTATCTTTAATTTATAAATAAACATGAATAAAAAGATGCATATCCCAAAGATAGACACAACTCAAGAAATAATGTAATTACATCGGCTCTTCTCAGATAGTCTTCAGTCACTGTAACTATCATAACTGAATAACATAACTTAACTAAAACTTCATATCTGACTCAACGTGAATGTACATAGCATATATAACTTGTATACACCATGGAAATAAACACACATAGCTCCAAAACATTTGTACTAATAATTTCATATAGAACATTGTTGTATATTATATGTTGTCATCAATGACAAACATACGATCAATTATTTGCACAGAAGCAAATCTCCAACAAAAGCTACATCATTCATCAGTTAACGATCTATGTGAAGAAGCAGAAAGATTATACAAGTCACTTGAACTGATCAAGATAGTGGGTCTACTTAAACAATTCAATTTCAGATATAGTGTATATCTATTGTACAGAAGGTTGCAAACTTCATCATTTGAGCAGTGTGTTATTGGATAGTATGTCCTCATGCCTAACAGGGTTATTTGTAGAAGACTCCTAATAGGATCCGACCTTTGATTAGATCACTGTACTTATTGTATTGTAAATATCAACTCCTAAGAGGGTTGAAGATCTTCTAACAGGGATCATTATACTCTAGTGCAGTTCTTTGTGGGTACTTATTCCCACCAGATTTTTTACCTATTTTGGTCGGTTCCCCGTAACAAAAATAGTGGTGTTCTATTTTGTGTTATCTTGTTATGTTTGTGCTTAAATGTATTCTGTACTTAATTGAAATAAGAATTGAATCTATTAGATAACTGATTCACCCGCGCCTCCTCTTAGTTATCTCTTGGGACTATTCCTAATACTTGATACTGTAATTTCTTTTTCCTTTCATCCACTTTGGATTTCAATCATTGTGTTGCCTTTGTGAGTGTATTCTTGACTTGATCATGCACCTCTTTCATTGACTAGGTGAAATCCTCTTTATATCCACTTTTACCCTCGATTCTTCCTATATCTTTGAGCTTACAAACACCTCTAGGATGAACACCATCAAGTCACTTCAAAAGGACTTTATCAGGTGTCCTATTCACATTGACATTATAGGAAATCTCTTCTTGGAGTAACACTTTATCCCATACATTTCCATATTCCTTTGTCAAGCACCTTATATGGTTACCTTAGACCCTATTTATGACCTATTTTTTTCCATTAGTTTGGGGATGATAAGATGATTCAAATGATAGATTAGTTTCCAATCTTGTCCACAATGTTTTCCAAAAATGTCCCGTCAATTTGGCATCCCTGTCTGAAACTATACTAAGGGGCAATCCATGGATTCCAAAAATATCCCTAAAAAACAATTGAGTAATGTAACTAGCATCATGCGTATTTTTGCATGGAATAAAATCACTCATCTTACTAAACCTATCAACAACTACAAAGATACTATCAAATCCATAATTTTTCTTTGGTAAGCTAACTATAAAACCTATGCTGACACATTCCTATTGTCTATTGGGAATGGGTAGGAGCTTATAGAGACCTTCATTAGAAATATTACGTTTCACTTTTTGGCACACAATATATTTCTCTACATACTTCCTCGCATATTTTTACATCCTAGGTCAGTAATAGAAACTCAACACTAGATCAATAATCTTATTGAGACCAAAATGTCCACTAAGACTACCATTATGCTTCTCTTGTATGATATATTCCCTCATAGGTCCCTTCGGCACACATAACTATCCTCCTCTAAACAATAACCCATTTGGCAATATGTACTCTACAAACTTTCTATGGAAATGATTATTGAACTCCATACATACCTTCTACGCCTCTGGGAAGTCCTCATCTTCTTGGTAAAGATCCTTAAAACTTTCCACCCCTATACTGTGCAATTGTACTTCCTGGATAGTAAGAAGCATCCTACTTAAAGCATCATCAACCTTGTTCATTTGATCCTTCTTATGCTTAATAATAAAAATATAGGTTTGTAAAAATTCCATCCACTTGATGTGCCTTTTGCTTAGCTTATGTTGGGAGATGATATAACTTAAGGCTTGGTTATTAGTGAACACTAAACATTCCTTGGGTAGAAAATAGTGTCACCATTTATAGGGTCAGGCATTCCCAAACTATCTTTATAGTACCTAAATGAAGACTATGGTAGTGTCCTTAAAAATAGGGCTAATAGGGTTAATTTTTGGAAATTCAATGAAAAGGTGATGAGATAGGTTCATCGACCAAAACCATTATTTATAGGGTCTTTTCAACTCCCAAAGACCACTCTCCACTCATTAGTAGATCCTCTGTTCAATCTATCTATACATCAAAAAATGAACTATTACTTTCTTTCTTCTAGCGAGGCGCTCGTAGTCTCACCGAGGGAAAGCTTTTAAAATTCACAGAACATGTTTCAAGAAAATATACAAAAGAAATTATAATTTACATAGGTTCCAATCCAAGTCCTCCATGGACCATTAAGATCCCAGGGTGGGAGCTCATCATGGAACCATTTCTATACAGTGAATCCTCTCACTCACAGTGCACAAACTAGGAAGGATTCCTTTCTTTCCATCACTCAAAAATAAATTAAATCCTACACTAATTAATTAAAGAGAAATGGAGAAATCACATAAAACTAAGTATCATACCAAAACAAGGATTTTAATCCATTTACAAATCTTTTTAATTGAAATTTTTAGACTATGTAACTACAAAGAATTAGTATTGCTACCCTTCATGAAAATCCAACCAAAATTGATACAACCTCTGTACAGGATTTTAAAAAACCTTATATAGGTCTGATGGGCTCAAAAAAACCATGTAAGCTAACCATAACTACCCATAGGGAAAATTACAATTTGTGACCAAAATTTGTCGAACAACATTTGGAAGTTGCAAAACTTGCTCATGTAACTTTTACAAATTTTACAGTTTTTGATAATTTGTTTCTCCAGCCCCATGAATTGGTTATAGAAAGACACAAACCATGTCCTAGTCCTAAAAATACCCTAAATACTCTCAACTAAGAATTCTAGGTGAAAATTATGTATTTTGTCCCCTTTTTGTCATTCAGGACATTACAAGGATCTCTTGGACCAAAATGCACATAACAAAGCTCAAAACTATCAAAACCACATCATACCAATCCTAAACAACCCTAAAAAACCTTATTTCAAACCAAGACCATTATAAGGTATTTTTCAACCAAATTTTGAGGGTACAAACCCCTAGGTACTCCTACACCAGTTTGAATGCTTGAAAATTGGTTCTTGCCATTGAATAGATCGACCAAAGTCAGACTGGAAAAACCACATTGAATAGATTTCATTAAAAACACTTTGAAACGAAATCATCATCTTTGGCATGAGACTTTCATCTACATCTAAGAATCATCATCTCCAACTTGGAATGCTCATCTACGTAGATCATCATCCGCATTTGAGAACCTTCATCTCTGCCTAAAACAAATTAGTTATAAGACATTACAAAAGCATCAAAAATTGGTTTTCTTGAAGCTCCTAAAATCCTTTGTCATGAGACACACATATACTTGGTAACATTCTCTCCATGAGACATGATCGATTCAGAAAAGCATAAGAAAGTCAAACTCCTAGTTCCTCATGTTTATAGAGAGAAGAAAGAAGTTGATAGAAAATCCAAGGAGTATCAACATATTACAAAATCTATTCAGAAGGAAATTAAGGATTTTGAGAAATTTGATGCTATCATCTTAACATCAAATTTTCACGTATGATGGACAAAACTCATGTGAATCATGCTTTCATCCATTTTGAGAAATATGAATAGATGAGCCTCATCATTCGCCTTTGGACCTTGAATCAATTCATCAACTCCTAATTATCTAAATATTATCATTCCTTCTTGGAGCAAACAAAATCAGTCTTCCTTGGAATGTAATCCAATCAAATCAAATCAAATCCCATCTTGCATTCCTTCATCCTCGTTAGGTTGAAAGATCTTAATCAAAAGTGTTTCAGACCTTCATATCTACAATAATACATTTGGTGTTATTTTCTAGTGGCAACTTCCTCTAGAGGATACACTTTTTATAAAATTGGGTTTATTTTTTTGTAATTATCCCTGACAAATTTGGATTTCCGGCGAGGCTCTAGTACAATGTTAGAATTAAAAATTTTGCGGGTTATACAAGAAAATAATAGTAAAAACCAGATCATTTTGATGTTAATTCTCCCATGGGAGAAAAGGAGTTTGAAGGCATCCAAAGATGAATTGAGGTATGGCTATTGATTAAAATTTTCCAATCCTCATTTGTATATTGGTTGTGCTAAATTATCATCTCTTATTTCTTCACACTAGTACAAAAACAATCCACCAAAAATTTAATGAAAATCAAATCATACAATAGAGATAGAATCAAGATCACATTAACTAAAGCACCTCTGCAAGATGATCAACTTGTCCGAAAAGAAGCATAATTTAGCACATCATAGAGCATAAAAATATTAAAAATAAAAATTCATTTGGGAAGCATTGAATAATTTTTTAATCAGAGGTTAGTTGTCTTATTTGTCGATGGTGTTATAACTAAATTCTTTAAATAACATATTGAAAATAATCTTAATTAGTTATTGTTTATGTCATGTATGGGATGTATTAAACCATGAATAATATCCATTTATTGGTAATTTATTAAGATTAGTTTAAGTGTTGATATTTGGTAATGTATTTATCGTTCATGTCTTTTATTTTGGTGTTTTGTGTTGCTATTTTTATCTCATAAGAACAAAATTATGCTAGATGAAAGTGTACTAGTGAAATCAGGGTTTTAGATAGGAGATGACCTCCATTGTGATTAATGAATTCCCAATACAAAAATCCCTAACCTATGCCCACAAAGATTAGAGGCACACTCATTTTTTCATACCGCAAACATACTCTTTCATAATTATATCTAATAGTTGAAAATGGAACATAATGAAGCAATGGTATTAAAACTTCAAGATAATTCAAATATATAGAATCATGGATTCATTTCTTACAATTTCCTAAGTTATCTAAAATTATATTTTTGAAATTATATCTTTTGATTTCTAAACCGTAAAATTTAATTTATCTTACATACATTTCTGCACTCATTAATTAGTTTGTTAATTCCTTGCATTCATTCTTTGAGTCTCTTGGTTAACATTTACATTTGTCCAAGAATCATCTAAATTAGTATAGAATGAAAAAAATTAAACCACTTTCTTTTGAACTATCATATGAACATCCTTTTTATCATCACTTTCTTCTACTATACTTCTTTATAGAAGCATACTTCTATTCTAAAAAATGTTATAGAAGCATACTTCTATTCTAAAAAATGTTATAGAAGCATACTTCTATTCTAAAAAATGTTCTTTCTTATGAGTTTTATGACTCTTTCCTCTAATTGTAAAATCCATGGTAGAAGAAGTTATCAAAAAATGGACTCTTGGGCTATGAATTATTTTGGTGATGGGGTTGAGTTTGATAGAAATTCTTTTGGTTAGGGATTAACGAACTCCTTATGTGATTCTAATACTACCTTTCCAAAAATATTTGAACCATACTCACCTCATTATTGCTTAGAGATTGGCCATTCTAACCTAAAATTTACTAAAGCTCATATTTTAAAAACTAGACATTGTATTGGTTATGTTTTAGAGTTTCTTGAGTCTATATTCCTAGGTTTAGGAGGCAATGCCTCTAATAGATATTTTGATGAATTTTTTAATCTATGATTCACATGGTATGGAAATTCTATGTATCCTAGCTTTTATAGTAGGTAAAAATGTTATTTCAACACCTAGTTGTTGAAAGATTATCAAAAATGTGTCTCCTCATAACCAAATAAGGAAACAAGTTCCAACACCCACATTTACATATTCTATTACTACATTCACTTCAACTATTATCGCCGTTATTACATAGCCTAATACATGTTCTCACACTAGCGTTGTATTTATATATTTGAATTTTATACAATGATATATCTTTATCACACCATCCTCTCCCCTTCCATTTACTTCTCAAAACATGCATCCACTAGTTTCAAAACAATTTTCTAGCCAATCATCTCATCTCTCACATTCCACAATGTTAATTATTCTATAGTTAGTTCTAGCCCATCAAACTCTACCAATTTACCTAGTGATCATGTCATAAATGAACTAATACAAAATGTCACATTCCAATAATAACCATGGACTAATTTAAATGAAAACCAATATCAACACAACATTTCATCATATTGCACTAATACTCCATTATCATCTATGATGCTAAAGACTCCCACAACAAACAACATTCAGACCCATCATTTTGAGAAGTATGATATAAAACTTGGCCCTAATGTAAAAGGAAACCCCAATAGTAATGTGTTATCTTTTATCACACTTTTCAATCATTTCAATTCTTTCAAGCGTATGTACATTTCTTCGATCTTAGTTAATGATCTAGAAAAACTATAAGACCCTATAATAACATTGATAGTTCATGAATCCACCTAGAATTCAGTTTACAACATTTCTTCCAAGACATCTTCCATCATCCCAAGTTATTTACCCTTGGAATAGCATATCATGAATTATGTATAAACACTACCATCTAGAAAATAGATCATACATTCCATGTCTTTGAAGATCTTAGCTACTTCATAAAAAAATCCCCATCCTCCTGTAAGCATGGATCATCTATGTACATGTAGAAGTATCTAGTTGGGTATTATTGATCAACTATAACTTATTGAATGTTTGAAGATGTTAAGTTGATGATCATGCAAGGCATTAAATCAGTTAATGTATTGTATTTTCATTGATGTCAACTTGATATAATCTATAAGGTCATGGACATACTACTAAATACTTAAAAGATCCAGTAAATCAAAGGCTAAGCTATCAGTAATGCATAAAAATCAAGTATTCACAAAGTGACTGTATACCCCAGTGGAGTACACACCGACGGTCAGAGTAAAAGAAGAAAAGTCACAGTGTTACCCAATGAAACAAATGCACATAATTACCAATGAGCAAAGTCATAGTGTTTCCCAATGAGAAAAGCACGATGTAACTCGATAGATAGAATTACATTGTTTCTCGATGGAAAATACAAAAGATTGAGATCCTGATAACAACTGAAGTCACACTAACAGAATAGTCAGTTATCATCGATGAATAACTAAATTATTGACCAAAAGAATAAAGAGTTTAGAAATGAAAAAATGCTTAGTTGTCAAGCGCTAAAGATAGACTTAAGTGGAATTGATCATTGTTTTATTCAACAAGATAAAGCCGGAGATAAGTGATTGATTTACAATGGATTTTTCTAGTTGGCAAGAAGATCTCAACGAGATAAAACTAGAGTTTTTCTTTAAATCTAATTGGAAAAAATTTGGATCATGCCAAGAATCAAGAAAGCCAAGAAATGGTGAAATCATGTCTATATAGAGACAACCTAATTCATTACAAAATTGGGAGAGAAGTGAAGAGAAGAGAAAAGAGGAAAGATGCTAAAGAGATTTTGAAGGAGACGAAAGTCTTCATTCAGACCTGATCAACAAGCTGAGGATAGAGCTAGATTCTGTATACACTGAAAAATAGTGAGATAACATCACAGAAAAGAACAATATGGAGAAAAGGTATTGAATTGATTATATTGATGAGAGAGGTAATGCACTTACAATATATCTAAAAATCTGCAATTCAAGTTGTATGTGTGAACAAATCACTTTATTGTTTTAGTTTAACCATTAAAGGATCAAGTATCTTAACCGAGCAGGACTTAAAATTCTTCTAAAATTGAGATACATCTCAAGGAGTATCAATAATTTTGAACATACAAAGTAGCATTAGATATACCTGATACCTATTGATAGGCCAAGTGACTGTTTGATCAAGGATGTTAGCATTAGATGCCAGATACTAAGTGACAAACTATCTTTTAAATCCTCTTACGAGGTCACACCTAACAGTGTGTTTGTAACCTTTAACAAGTTTGGCTCTTAACCGAGCTCACTTCAGAAGAGTAAAAATTTGGGGTACTAGTCCCAGTGGTTTTTCCCTTGATAGGGTTTCCACATTAAAAATCCATGTGTTATGTGTTTATGTTTCATTACTTTACTATTTTACATTTCACATATGCAATTCTGGATTGATCGGTATACACTAGTTATTTATTGTGTTTTGGTAAGTAGTAGACTACTTATCAGTAAACATACAAAAGAAGGTTTTACAAAGAAATATGACAAGTAGTAATTTGTTATAAGTATTTCAAGGCATTCATCTTGTAGGACTGAGTATAACTAAGAGGCTTAAAAGTGGCAATAAGTTTTAAGGGTTGATTTAAGGATTAATTTTTTAGGCCACTAATTCACCCCCTCTTAGTTATTACTAACAATTGGTATCTGAGCTTGTTTGCTTAGAAGGAAGGTTTCAAGACCTAAGATAAAGATCAAAATATGAACATACAAGATGTGCCCAAGTTAAAAAAAGACACCTTTGCTTCATGTCAGAGCAGAATAAGACTCCACTTATCAGGTATTGGAAATAATGTTACTCAATACTTAGATACTGAATATGTGTTGGCCATAGGAGCACCCATAGTTGAAAAAATGAGAGAGAAGAATGAGAACAACTGCATGATGATAGTGCTTTCTTCCTCACTCTTCGATGCTGATTTTGAAGATGTCAAAATCTGCAAAACTGCAAAGTAGATGTGGGACAAATTGATGCTTCTACATGGTGGTGATAAGAATGTTCTAAGAGCCAAGGTAGAAAGCCTTAGAGGAAATTTTGATGATGTCATAATTAAAGAAGGTAAAAACATCACACATTACAATACAAGAATCAAAGAGGTAGTCGATGCTATCCAAGGAGTTAGAGGTGTAATAGAAGAAGATATAATGGTAAGTAAAATTCTAAGAACCTTATTGCCTACTTATTCTATTAGAGTATCTGTCATACAAGAAATGAGAGCAGTAGAAAATAGCAATGTTACTTTAGAAATTTTGATTGGAAGACTAATTTCATTTGAGATGAATAACTTTGATAATAGTGTCTTACCAAACATAGATTTTGCATTCAAATCTTCTTTGAGAATAAGTAAATCAAGTCATAAACACACTATGAGAAAATATAGTGATAGTGAAAGTGAAGAAGAAGATCTTGATGAAATTGAAGCAATTATGGCTAGAAGAATGCAGAGAGGCAAAGGTAAATACAAAGATAAATTACCACTTGTTAGTATTAATTGTAAAGAGATTGGACACTTTACTGCAAGATGTCCTAATAGAAGAAAAGATGATATAAGTAATGAAAACTCATTTTAAAAAAAGTTTGACATAGGTGATTACAGAAGCAAGCAACAATAAGAAACAAGAGATACCCGAGACTACAAGGAAAAAGGAAAGAAGGCTAGTTACCTAGCTAAATGCAAATATGAAGATATTGACACTCAATCTAATGAGGACATCGAGATGGTGTTTGTGGCAGTAAAAGATGATTTTGATGATGATGATGATGAAGAAAGGTATGTAGAAACTGGACTCATATCTAAAGTTATTAAAAATGATGTCTAGATCATAGATAGTGGCTGCACACACCATATGACCAGTGACAAGCAAAAGTTTGAGACTTTTGAATACTACAATGGTGGATCAGTAAGAATGGGTAATGATACACCTTGTCCAGTTGAAGGTAGAGGAACTATAATGTTGAATAACTTGATAAAATGTGAAAATGCTTATTGGGTGAAAGCATCGAATTATAATCTATTGAGTGTTTCTCAGTTGAATAATTCAGGTCATAGAGTAGCATTTGAAAATAAGAAGTGAAAGATCTTCAATGAATTAGGAAATCTGATTGGTATTGGTGAGCAGATAAAAGGTAACTTATTCTATCTGAATGACATTGACACCACTTGTTTGATGGCTAGAAATGAAGACATATGGTTATGGCACAAAATATTGTGTCATGTGAACTTTGACAACATGATAAGGATAAAAAAAAAGAGAAATGTAAGAGGCTTACCGATGATGACTAAGCCTGACAATATCATGTGTAAGAATTGTCAAAAAGGTAAGATGACAATGTTGGATGATATCAATTTTTGGTACTAATCATGTTGTTAATGCTCATGTTTTTTCACTGATGTCAACATATATTTCTGTGAAAGAAGACAAACTAATTACTTGACTGGAAGGCGTGTACATAAAATGTAAAGATGAACCAGAATGTGAAAAGTTGGATTTAAGTAGAAGACTGAGTTTTTACCATTCATCTAAGGCCGCTTAACTTTATGTTTCATATAATGGATGTTACAGTTGTTTTAGTAAAGACTATTTTTCTAGACTATGACTGTGATTCTAGATAGAGAAGGTCTTTGTGTTTTGGGCATATCTTGTTGAGGAAGATGTTTTATAACTTGTGAGCTTACTAAAGGAGAGCCAACATATGATGGTGAAATGGGTTGAGTGTGATTTTTGTTTGGGTACTGATGACATCACCTATGGCATGTGTTCTAGAGAAGACTTATTTCCTGGCCGAATTCAGACTTGTAACATGTGGATATTAATTTTGAGCATGGATTGTAGATCTAGAAGTATTTGTAATGAATTGTAAATATTGTATACTTGTTATAGGTACTGTGTGTATCTTAGCAAGGGATTATGTAATTATTTGTATGATGGGAAGCCTTAACTAGTTGACCTAGTTAATTGTGTATTAGGAAAGCTTAACTGGCAGACCTAATGGGTTATTGTAAGAGGGTATATATGAGTGATCTTTTCATTTGTGAAAAGTGTGGTAGAGAAAGAAAAGAGTAGGTATTTGTGAAGCTGCAAAGCTTGACTACTAGATAGAGAGAAGAGTTGGTACTTCATTGGAATTGACCAAGCAAAGACAGTTGCTATCAGATAGTTCTCTAGATTGTATATTTTCTATATACACTTGATGTGGATTGTGAATCCTTGAGGGTGGCTTTCACCTCCTCTAGGCAATGAGCCTCAGTAGTGAGCCTACTACTTTCATTGACTCCTAACAGGGTCTATCTCCTAACAGGGACTGTGTACTATAATGTAATTATAAGCTCCTAACAGGGCTAATATCTTTTAACATGGATACTATACACTTAGTACATTATTTTGTGGGTGTTAATTCCCCCTGGGTTTTTACCTTTAACAAGGTTTCCTTGACAACAAACATTGCGTTATGGTGTTGGCAATTTCTATGTTATTTACTTTTTATGTTGTGGTTCATACATTTTAAAGTTTCATAATCTATTGCACAACTAATTCACCCCCCCTCTTATTTGTCTTGTGGATTATTATTCCTAACAATTGTTATCAAAGCTACTGTTCCTTAGAGAGAAAGTTTAATAGCTTGAGGTGATCTTGAAGATGACTTACTACAGGAAGGATACTCCAAAGTTTGATCCTAAAAAATTTGATAGTTGGCAGAACAAGATGAGAACACATTTTCTATGTCTATGAATTGAGTACTGGATGATCACAAAGAAGAATGTAGCAATAGAGACTGAAGATGAGCTGGACAAGGCTACTCAAGATGAAAAGAAACTATTTTCCTACAATATGGTTGCAAGGGAATCTCTGATCAGTACCCTATCTGAAAGAGAATTTACTAAAGTGAAGGACTTGGACTCTCCACATGACATCTGGACAAGACTGGAAGCATTGTATGTTGGAGACAAATTTACAAAACAAGAAAAGTTGCAGAACTAGAAAAAAAAGATGGAATCACTAAAGATGAGAGAAGATGAGAATGTTAGAGCATATGCATAGAGAATTACTAAGGTAGTTATTGATATTAGGAACTCTGGAGGTACTTAAAGTGAGAAAGAAGCAATTACAAAGATTCTCCAATCTTTGACACTTGCATATAGAACCAAAGTACAGGCTGTAGAGGAGATCATACCTCAGATACCAAACTTCACCAGAGAGATGCTAATTGGCAAGCTTACTACATTCAAGGCCGCATAATTGGGAGACACTTTACCTAGGGTAGAGTTAGCATTCAAGAAACTGTGCACAAGAACAAGAAGACCTTATCTGGGAATGCAAGTGATAGTGATCTAAGAGAAGAAATTGGAGCTTATGCTGATGAATGGGAACATATATAGGAAGAAGAAAGAAAGCTAGATGAAGTTGTGGCACTGATTTCTAGAAGAGAAAAGAGAGGTAAGGGTAAATTTGAAGGAAAATTACCTTTGAAATGTTTTTCATGTAATAAGATTGGTCATTTTGCATCTAGATGTCCTACAAGAATCCCAAAGCACAAACCTAAGTCTTTCAAGTCCAAGCTCTCAAAAGATAAGGAATTTTATTATGCTAGTGGGGGAATATATGATGATGAGGATGATAAATTTGATGCTATTGGATTCATTTCTATTAAAGATCATGCACCTATGCATGATGAAAAATCCCTAGTATCCTGAGTTGAAAAGAAATCTGAATGGGTTATAGACAGTAGATGTTCACACCATATGACTGGAGATAAGAATAAGTTTGTGAGTTTGAAGATACATGATGGTGGTGTTGTTAGATTTGGTGACAATACACCTAAACTTATTATTGGAGTTGGATCTATTTCTTTGGATGGAAAGACTAAGACTAAAAATATATTACTTTTTGATGGACTTAAACATAACTTGTTGAGTGTTGGACAGCTAGTGGACAAGGGTTATTAGCTGAATTTCATTAATGGGAAATGTTCTATCAAGAGTAAGAAAGGAGACTTGATAACATCTAGTTCTCAATCCAGAGGTAATGTATTTGAACTTAACACATCTGAAGCTACTTTTTTTATTTCTATAGTTGATGACAGTTGGTTATGGCACAAAAGATTTTGTCATGTTAATTTTGATAACATTGTGAAGGCAAGTATGACAAAAGCAGTACGAGATCTACCTAGAATTGTGAAGCCATCTAACACTATGTGTAGAGAATGTGTCATGGGGAAAGAAAATAGAAGAACTTTCAAGAGGAAGGCCTATTATGCAAAAGGAAAGTTGGATCTGGTGCATACAGATCTATGTGGTCCTACAAGAACAAGATCACACTATGGTGAAAGGTATTTTATACTTTTTGTTGATGACTTTTCTAGAATAATGTGGGTTACATATCTGACAGAGAAATCTGAGGCATTTGAAAAATTCAAGATATTCAAGGAAAAAGTTGAGAATGAATCTGGTTTAAAGATTAAATTTTTGAGATCAAACAAAGGAGGAGAGTTTACTTACAAACTATTCAATACATACTACAAGGAGAATGGAATACACAAACAAACTTTAGCCCCTAGAACTCCACAATAGAATGGGATAACAGAGTGAAGAAACAAAACTATATTAGATGTTGCAAGGGCTATGTTGCTAGAAGGAAGTGTATCACATGTTCACTAGAGAGAAGTAGTTGGGACTGCTGTGTACACACTAAAAAAAATTCAAATCAGAGAAGGTACAAGTAATACTCCTTATGAATTATGGTTTGATCATACACCTACTATAAAATACTTTAGAATATTTGGAAGTAAATGTTATATTAGAAGAGATGATGAGATTGGAGAATTTGATGCTAGAAGTGATGAAGGAATCTTTCTTTGTTATTCTACTAAAATCAAAGCATACAAATGTTTTAATTTAAGATTAAGAAAGTTGATTGAAAGCGCCAATGTGAAGATAGATGAAAATTTCCAAATTTAGGCACTAGTAAATTTTAGCCCTATTTTTGATGAGGATTTGTTGAAATTTAGACACCAACTGGTTGACAAAATGACTACCACTGTCATCAATCTTTTTTCATCCATTTTACGTCACACTAAATCATCACCGATATTTTGACACACATAGGGTGGATTTATCAACCAAAGATGCATTGAAATGTTTGGTCCAGCCTGGACCCTGCTTTCCACCGGGGTGACTAACGTTAGTCTAAATGTCAACAAACTCTGGTCGATTAAGGCATCGAAAGTATAGCATCAGTGTTGAAAAGATAAGTGTCATGTGGAAAAATTGCAACAAACAATGTTTGATCATGTCATCAATTGTATAGCATCAGCGTCGATATGCTAAGTTCCTTGTGTTGAAATTTTGATAGCCTGTACCATTTTTTAAATTTTTTTTTTATATATTATCATATAAAATATGTATATATATATTAATATGTATAAAATATGTATGAGACTCTTGTTGTTGGGATTAGTATTCACCGTTTGCATTTATAACCACACAACAATATTGCCAGAGGAGAAATGGCCAAGTTCATTTAGGTGTAATGGGCATCTTATGCTCAACTCAAAAAAGATGTGAAATGATGATTTAGATTTGCCTAAAACTAGTAGGATTTTGTGCTCTGTTTGAATTTTTTGTTAGGATTTTGCATTTAAAACTAGTAGGAAATAAAAGGTCTTTGTATAGTTTACAACGTCAGTTATTTGTTTTTGAGTTTACATATGATGATAGTAATTAAATGTTTAAAAATCAATAGATAATTCTGCAACTTACATTGATGTATTGTATTCATCGATGCCTAGAGCCAAGTATACATGTCAGCATAAATGGTGAGAAAACAATAGATATGTGAATAAAAGTATAGAAATGTAGTTAAAAAACAATTGCATAAAGTACCTGATCAAGGTTTATTGGTGTTGTAGTTCTTGATAAAGGAGAGGTAACATGATCTAGTTAGGCAACAGGACTAAGCATTGCAACTTTCTTTACAAGGCTTGAAAGATAGTTGTTTGTTAATCTAGCAAATCCTGTCATGTCTCCTTGCATTAATCAGATACAAAATGTAGCTAGTTCTATGAAGTTCTATGTCAATATACACAATGATTAGAAAATAATAGTACCTATCCTATTGTTTTTGAGTAAGCCTACGCCACTTAGAGAGGCAATGGAAAAGACAAGTGATAAAAATACAAACAAAATCTCATTGATTACTTTGAGTTTTATTGTGATATACTATTTAGATCTATCAGCCTATGCCAATATACTGTTTGGCTCTATTAGTGACATAGGCTGATAGATCCAAATAGTATATCACAACAACAGGATAGGTACAGTAGGTAAAAATGTTACCCATAGTGCCAGAAGCATCGCTGCTGCCATAGAAGGTAGCATGAGTTGATTTCCAGCCATTATTTTGTGCAAGAACAATTGGAGAGCTAGATAAACACATAATTGAAAATACTGAAGCCATGTATACACCGAGTAGGAAGCCCATTTTGATGTCTAAGCAAAACACATAACAAAGCAGTAGGCTGCATCACTGGAAACCAATTCATAAATAATAATTGAATGCAAAAAAAATTAGCAATCTTTATTTTAAACAACAAAACAAAAGTATGTTTGAGAAAGAAAATTAACAGTAACACATTATTTTAAAATTTAAACAACAAGACAAAAGCATGTTTGAGAAAGAAAATTAACAGTAACACATTCTCCAAAATAGGAAACAATAAAATTTAACCTAAATTACACTCCATACAAATGCAAATGACTTACCTACTAAAAGAGCATTATTTACACAATAAGGAAATTTCGCAAACTCAAATTGACCAACCTTGAATGCATAGTATGATGACTTTTCTGACATAGGACATACAATAGCTTTGCGAGGACTAAGCCAGAAAGGCCATTACCCTGCATAATGTTCAAGAAGGATGACAAGCATGCACTCAACAGAACTAAGTGTTGCCCGGTGTATCATAACAGGTTCCTCCCTCTTCATCCTCTGCAAAGTAAGATAATTTGAATTTTTTTGGAAGCTAAAAATCAAGTTGTTACAAAATAGTAGCACACATCTCTTATCAGATAATACTTACCTCAAATACAAGAAAAATTTGCATAAAAAATAACATCAAGTCTAATACGTGAATAGTAGCACACTAAAATTTCCTTTTCAAAGCATCAAAAACTTTAATGTCAATATTTGGCCCATAAAATGCCCCATCCCCTTCATTTATCTGGCATTACACATATTGCAATCAGTACCGACAAAGTATAGACCAAAACCCAATAACTCAACAAAGGCCTACTTTCATATCACATACATTAAAAATCTTAGATAGTGGCAATAGTGCAAAAATATGCATTGCCTGATATTCTTCACCCAACAACATTTGATAAACAACATAGAAAGATTAAACACTCTACTTTGTGCAAAGGGCAATCATTGTTATCTTTAAAATTCTTCAAATATCTAGCAGATTAAAACTATTGATAATTTTAAAGACACAAAATTCTTAAATTTCTCCCTTAATAGAAAGTGATAAAAGAATTATTGTATTAGCTTACAAAATATCACGGTTTGGAAGGTTCTTAATTAGTTCCAAACTTGCTTGGTACTTGCCCAATGCAGTGAGTGAGGACAATAAAATATCATGAGTTCACACAAACATCTTAGAGGGAAAGAAGTTGGCAAACCCTCCTCCACTTTATCAAAATAGCATTGCAGCTGAAAGTTCTACCAACCAGAGATAAATAGAAATTGTCACTCTGCAATATCCTTTATTTTAAATATCAATCTAAGAGGTTCTTAATTAGTTCAAAGCTTGTTACACACCTGAACTATGTGGTAGGTGATGACAATTAAATATCATGAATCCATGTAGACATCTTAGAGGATCCACACTCATTGAACCCTTCACTCAATCAATGGTCTGAGATGTGTTATAGGACTATTATAGTAGCCCAAGGAAAAAGAAATGTTGGAGTCCTATTCTGATAGAGTTTGAGATTCATAAAAGTATGTTCAATATTACATGTTTCCTCATTGTTGAACTATTGCATATAAATATAATAGATAAAGATATGTACACAATGAACATATGTGTTTTAAATAGTGCTCAACATGATATCAGGTAGCATTAAAATATACGTAAAAAATAGTGACGACTCTTACTTAATGTCAAGATTATCTATTTAACCTCAAACAAATAGAATATAGCAGGTAGCCAATCACAAAATCTACATTCACTAGATATTCAAACAATATCCATATTTTGAGGAAAACCACTAAAGGATTATAAAATTCCAACCAATGGGCTTGGTGCAGGGGCATTATTTCTCTACAACTCTGAAATAAGAAAATAGTTGGAGAAAATAGAGGATGGGAATAAGTCACTGACAAGTCTATTTTTATAACATAAGCACCATTTGAACATCTACTCATAAGAATCGTAGAACTGACCTAGTCATCTTTTCATAGGAATCTTCGAGGTTCCATAGCTGGTTTACTTCTTCCAAAGCTTCCAAATGGAATTTCTCTTTGGAGTGCAAAACCTGAGGGACAGAAAGATCACATAATTCAATTTCAGGATGTTTATTAAGGTTTCAAATAGTATAATAATGCTTAGAGGGGGAGAAATATGCACAAGGTTTTGAAACACACCTATTTGACGGACTCGAAATCTCATTTAAAAAAATTCCTTCACATTTCATTTTCTTTTTCATCCTTTTATTCAGAAAAAATGTACTTAAAAGAATGGAAGCGCCAGAGACATTGAACAGGGAAATCTCAAAGAGGATAGATGAGCATATTAGATATGTTTTGTATATTTAACAGTCTTTGCTCCCAAATTCTATAATCAATCGGCAACCCAACTTTACATTATCACATGTCATGCCATAATCTAGCTCCATATTTTTTGGCAGAAATTGAAACTTCTAAAATTATTGATTTTACTTTTAATACAAGAATAAGTGTTAAATAAAATGAAATCATTGAATGATGGGTATTATCATCGGTTATAACAAGGGTATGCTTTCATGCATAGTGCAGGTTAGTATTTGCACATAGCCATTCTTTTCTTCCCAAATTGTGCTTCACCACCATACAGTTTCATCATCATGTCATAGGAACCAGAAAATATATAAAACAACAAAAAATCTTATCTAACAAAAACATAACAAACAGTGGCTGATACCCACTTCCATGGAAAATTTATTGAACGTATCTTGTAATATCTCCATCTCATCTCATTAGACATGATCATTAGTTTATGCTTAAAAAAATATAAAAAAAAGGAAATTTCTAGATCCATAAACTGATGAAAAGTTTTCCATTTATGTATACTTTGATGCCTATCATTTGGTTTAGCTATATTTGATTTTCCTTGTCATGTGACATCTTACATGATCATTCAATTTCTCATCTAATTATCAATCAATTAGAGCTTTTAGCCTGATCTCTAAACTACTTTTAAGGTTCGTTTATACTTTGCATGGTTCCTATCTTTTTCAAAGAAAACTCTAATTTTTTCATCTCTTGTGAAAAAATAAGAATAACATAAACTTTCTAAT
>MU223775.1:676370-717375 GCA_018584345.1 Thuja plicata | reverse complement strand
GTGGAATTAGGGCCAATTAACAGCCACACTTAAATTGTTTGAGAAAATACCTCTTGCATTTGTATAATGGAAAAAACCTTATTAACACTAGAAGCACAAGCATTTTCCAAAGAAAATTTAAAGAGATTTTCAAAAACATTGAATGAATGAATTAGATAGTGTGTAGTGAATTGGGTAGTATGTAATGAATGAGAGAACTTTTCAAGAATAGAGAATAGGAGCAGAGCAGAGTGAATTGGGTTGTGGGTACTATAATATTCAACCCTTATCAATAACAAAGAGCAATGACACTAAGAACAAAATGAATGGTTAATGGGTAGTGCTTATGCGATGGCTCTTGTTAAGCTGATTTTTATAGTTGGATGAGTGAGCAATGGCCACTATTCAAAGGGGCTTTCCACCATTGGTGAACCACCAATATGGCTATCGTGTATCCTCTCCAAACTCATCTTGCACCCAAATCAATTGCAGTCCTCCTAGATATAACTTGATGAACCACAAATCATACCTTGATTAACCTGATGAATGACAATGTTTTGATGATTTCTGTGGTCTTCGATTGTTTCTTTAGAAATAAAAATTGAGTGGATGTGCCAAATTTTTACCTGTATAGAGAATTTTTGGCATTATATTAGCATTAGCAATCAAATAACAGACTTCCTAGTCGAGTACCTATTAGTGGCAAGAGAAAAAAAAATTCATGTACATAGCCTAAATTTCTTGAATGCATTAAACCAATTCCCACTTTCGTAGCAGCAAACCGGGTGCAAGGCAGTTTGAGGGCATGAAATTGGATGCAAGGCAGTTTGAGGGTGTGAGACAAGTTTTTTAGCATGAGACAATAAATAATTGTATGGTGCCAAGCTCTCTCAAGAGGAAAAGCCTATCCGCTTAACTATCAGCTAGCCCATTTTGGACAAGTAAGCCATTTCTCATGTGCTATAGATTTCAATTAACATATTTAACACTAGATGGTGGACACTTTTTGAAAAGGTTGCAAAGAACCAAATAAATTAGAAGGCCTGACTTATTCTCTTAATTAAAATACTTGGTACTATGTCAAGATGAAAATATACCCAAAAGTGTACTAAAGCATGCACTAAATGACTTGGCTCTATGTCAAGCTGAAAATATGACACATTTGCTGTTCACAATGCTCTCAAATGAAAGCATATGTTGACACATATGAAGGAAATGGAAAGAAAAATAGTGTTGAAAATGAAGGCATATGATGATCTCGCTCCATGCACAATCATCAAAAATCTTAATGTAGAATGTACTCAATGACCTAACTTTCTGTCAAGTTGAAAATGTGAACCACTTCTTATCCACAATTCTCTCAAATGAAGACAAGTAAAAAATTGATCCCGTGGCAAGAAAAAACTATGTTGGAATGAAGGCGTATGATGATCTTGCTTCATGCATAGTCAACAAAAAGCTTAATGTAGCATGCAGTCTTAGATGCTCAAATGGTAAAATAAAAATTACTTACTAGGATGCTATAGTGATGAGAGGCAATATGTTTTGATTTTCAATATGCTACAATGACATCCTCAATGGGTAATGTGAGAAGTCTCCAAGAACAATGCTCAAAGAACTAAAAACTTGAATCATGATGCTCCCCCAATGAGAGTGGAAAGCCATTGTAAAGATCCCGTAGAAAGAGAACAACTAATATGAACCGGTGTATAGAGATATACAACTCAATGATACCATCATAGGTTTTCATCATGAATTTCCAATAAGCCACCCTTTCAAGTTCTCAACTTTGAGGTTCTCAACTCTAATAAAAGGCATGTCTAATCAGTAAGAAGCAGTTCAAAACATGCTATGAAGAGCCAAAACAAAGTGAAATTCAATACCTAATAACAATGCTATTATGAATATGCAAATCACTAAAGCACAAAATAAGACCAACGGTGTGATTTCAATGCATTGAAAGCACTAATATTGATTTATCAAATAACACGGTGAAGACCAATGCTAATGAGGGTGAAGGTTTTGAACTCTTTTAAGTAGTAGTGAGTTTTTGCATTGTGTTAATTTATCAAGAAAAGGGATAGAATGCATCACAAGAAGTTATGAGAGCCACAGCCAAGAACAATTATTTATGGAGATCAATGAGATCATCAAGGACATAACACTCACAAATCATATTTTAAAAATTCATTGGATAGTAAATAAGAAACAATGAAGAAACAAAGGGATTTACTAGGCATTCACTACTTTCAGAAGAGGTCTAAGAAAGAAAATAATAATAATAATGCAACAACAGTCTTAAGGCACCTAAAGTCAAAGATAAAACAATGATTTTTTTGGTTAAAATAATGATATCTAACAGTGATCAAATAGTAACACTGGTATTCACAATGAAAGACGTTGACATTCAATATTAAGAGCGGTGATAAAAAAAATATAGGACCATCCTAAAGAAAAAAGATATTTCATCAAGAATAAAGGGGAAATAGTACCGTAGATGGTTTTGATAGTCATTATGTAGTTGGGGGTCTACAAGCATTGAAGAAATGACTAGGAGCAGTCATAGGCATGAATAAATGATCCTAACAGTGATCATGAATATATACCTCCAAAGGAAAACATGTATGAAATAAAACCATTATCACTATCACCAAGGCTATTATGACAACATAATCATGACTCCTTGATCCTTTTACAACATTCAATACTACCTTAAAAAAATGATATGATCTACTCTCAGCTAACCATATTTTCATCTTTTTTATTTCTATTTTTGTATTCACATCTTTCCTTTTTCCTTTGATAATAGCTATAACTTATAGTGGGAAGTTTTGAAGATATTGTCACTAGAAATGATTCGGTTTGACCTACTTCCATAATGAACTAGTCGTATGTTATTCAACATTGCCTCATTCAATAAAAATTTGGTTAAGGACTTGTATGTAGTGTCATATATTTAGTGCAAACATGATTAACAAAAAATAACACCTTCTAACTACAATCAAACTATTAAAGCTTGTTCAACTATTTAATCCTCTTTCCCAAAACAAGTGCTTATGTATTGTGAAGATAGCTTAGAATAATTGATGTCTTTGACTAGATACTATGGAAACATTTTCTCAAAAATTTACTCCTCTCCCTAAACAACAGTTTCCTTATGTTTAAAAAATCTTGTCGATAGATTAACAAAATTGACACCTAGCACCAATTGCTATGGAAGCAATTTAGATCTAAACCGATACCTAGGACTAGTTAATATGAAATCTTTTTAGATCTAAAACAAAAACCTTATGTTCCAAAATTCTCTTAGCAATTAGATGCATCTTTGAATTGCTTATTTCTATACCTAGAAAATATAATGTTTCAAGCACAAAGAAAAAAAAGGATAGAGAATAAACTTGCTAGCAATTAAAATCTTAAGCATGAACTTTTACTCAAATAACTTATTGTCATTTGGAGGACCCAACTTTGATCTGCTTACTTCTACGCATAGGGAAAATGGTGTTTCCAAAATTAAAAAGAAAAATACATATTTTTTGAGGGGATCCTTCACAATTTTTAGAGATACATTGTTGTTCTTAGTCACTGAAGGAGATGTTTTTATATTAGTAAGAAAATGAATTCAAGGAGAACTAGAAATATTAGTAAGGGAATTAACAATGCATTTGTGCTTTGCATCATCAAATGCTTGGAGAATGATTATGGAAAGATGTTATCATTGGAGGAGATTTTATTTTATTTTATTTTTTTATAGCAGATTAGAGGATATGTACCCATTCCATAATTCCCCATACAAATTGGCAAAATACGCTAGTGACAAATTGATATTATTGGAAATTTGGGTATAGGTAGTGGAAGACCAAAAAATAATTGCTTGAAAATATAAAGAAGGAATCCACTATCCCCTAACTATTGGGCCCTACGCTTGTTGAACATGTAAAGGTAGATGAGTTGGCATACCATTATGTGAAGGTTGATGAAAGAGACTTGTAATAAGAAATAGAGCTGATCCCACATGGAAGATAGGGTCCATGATTAGTACTTTCTAAGAATCACAAGGATGATTTGGAGGATTACTAGGAAAATTGTATGGATGATCATGAAGTGATCAAACAAGGAACTCCTTATGAAAGCTCTCTCAAGATAGCATCGAGGGTCTTCATGGAAATAGTTTGGAAAGTTTTTGCTGAAAGTATTTCATAATTGATTCAATATCTAGAAAGATACAGATCAATCTCAACTGTATTTTGTTCCATATTTGCTCCAATGGCAGAGACAAGTATTTTTGACCCACTGTTGAACATTGCATGAGATGTAGTTTGTAGTGTCAGAGTTGATTTTTTCAGTGATTTCTAAAAGTATCTTTCAAAAATAATGGCTCATCTATTGTATGAATTGATGATCATGACAAAGAGGAAAAGGGTATGTTTAAATGACAGGATAAGGGATGCAACCAAATTCAAAGAAGAATTAAACATGGAAGTCTACAGAGTTGCAGTCCAAGAAGACATCTCTTTGAGGCATTCTGTCAAATAGTTCATGTGCCTTGTCTATGCTTCCATAGTTGCAATTATAACATCTGTTATCCTTTCATAGATGTTCGTACCCTATTCTGAAGCTGCCATTTTGGAATGGGCAGTAGGATGTTGGCAAAAGTTGTGGAATTTGGCTTTACTTTTGATGATTGCATTGTTTGAAAGATTATAAATCCTTTTTAATATTGTGTTCTATGCATATCCTGTAGCCATGGCATTCCAAAGAACACAAGGGATTTTGTCAAATAGTTCATTGCCTTGTCTATGCTTCCACATTTTGCATATGTGTGCCAAGTCTGATGAAGGCTGTTAAAATGTACAAATTGCAGGTGATAAATCAATTAAGGGCAAGGATAAAATCTCCTTAAATTGTTTTTTGGAGTCATTGAAGTTGTTTGAGTCTTCATGCGTACCTATATGTGAAGAAATGTATGTCAACTTTTTCTAGTGTGAGAGCTATAGGATCTCATAGGAAGTTAAAAAAACCCTAGTTTAGGGAAACGCCTGTAGCTAAGAACTTTCAAAACAAAAATTAAATGTGGGAAATGCCTCTAGCTAAGTGCCCTTACTTGCTGTGTGAAATGGCAACACATGAACCCGCCTCCTCCCGCCAAAAGAACTTCGACACACGAAATCGCAGCAAATGAAAATTGTGTTTAACACTTTTTTTTTTCTATATAATCCCGTGTTTGACGATATTTCAAAATTTCTTCTTAAACTTAATGGATGTCGATATTTTGAAATTTTCTGGAGCATAAACCAAAAAAGAAGAGTTTCACAAGCCAAATTGGCCTGTCATCGAAAAGTTAGGTCTAAAATATAGGCCTAATGTACTAATGAGGAAAGAATGTATGACTGTGATCGGATTAAAAAAACAAAAGAAGTTACTATAGAACCCAAAGAAGCTTTGATGATTGATAATGAACCTCTGATGAATGAAAATTAAGGTGAAGATGAACAGATTGAAGATACTGAGCCATAGAAGACACCAAGGTATGTTAAGAAGAACCATCATGAAGATCAGATTATTGGTGATATAGGTAAAGGTATAATGACTAGATCTAAGGCTAGCAAAGAGATTTGTTTGATTTCTCAAGTTGAACCAAAGACTACTGATGAATCATGTAGAGATGAATTTTGGACTAAAGCTATGCAAGAATAACTTGAGCAGATTAAGAAAAAAAATATTTGGGAATTGGTTCCAAGACCTAAGAACAAAAATGTGATTGGCACTAAATGGGTTTTTAGAAACAAGATGAATGAGAAAGGTACAGTGGTAAGAAACAAGACTAGATTGGTTTGTAAAGGCTACTCACAAAAAGAGGGTATAGACTATGAGGAGACATTTTCTCCTATTGCTAGATTGGAAGTTGTGAGACTATTTCTTGCTTATGCTGCACAGAAAGACTTTAAAGTGTATCAGATGGATGTAAAATCTGAATTATTGAATGGTGATCTAGAGGAAGAGGTATACATTGAGAAACCTGATGGTTTTCCTTTGACAGATGATGAAAACATGGTTTGTAGATTAAAGAAGGCATTGTATGGACTGAAACAAGCACCAAGGGCATGGTATGCAAGATTGGAAAAATATCTAATTTGTCTTGGTTTCAGAAAAGGTAATGTAGATAGTAATTTGTATTTAAGAACTGATGAAGATGAAATCTTGATTATAGAAGTTTTTTTTGATGATATCATTTTTGGAGGTAATGAAAAAATGAGTAAGAAATTTGCTAGAGAAATGGAGAATGAGTTTGAAATGTCTATGATTGGTGAGATGAAATATTTTCTTGGTTTGCAAATTAATCAAATCAAGAATGGCATTTTTATATCTCAGACTAAGTATCTTAAGGAAATTTTTAAATTTTTTGGAATGGAAGATTGTAAACATGTTGGAACACCTATGGTGACTGGAAACAAACTGACTAGTGATAATGAGACTCAGAATGTTGTTCAAACTAAGTATAGATCAATGATTGGAGGTCTACAATATCTACCACACACTAGACCAGATATTACCAATGCAGTTGGAATTGTGGCTAGATATCAAGCAGATCCTAAAGAAACACATTTTGCTGTTGTGAAAAGAATCTTTAGGTACTTGAAAGGAATTGTGGAATATGGATTGTGGTATGAAAAATATGATGATTTTACTTTGCAGGCTTTTACTGATGCAGATTGGGCAGGTAATGTGGATGAGAGAAAGATCATAAGTGGTGGTGAATTTTTCCTTGGGAAGAGATTGGTTTCCTGGTTAAGCAAGAAGCAGAACTATATTGCTCAATCTACTACTGAATTAGAATATGTAGCTCCTACAATAAATTGCACACAAGTTGTTTGGATGAAATAAATGCTAGAAGATATTGGAATAATTTTAAAGGAGCCAGTGGTTATTCATTGTGATAATACAAGTACAGTAAACATGTTGAAAAATCCTATAATTCACTCAAAGACTAAACATATTTCTATCAAGTATCATTTCTTGAGGGAGAAGGTAGCTACTGCAGAGATTAAACTGGAGTACAAAAGCACAAAGGAATATATTGTAGATATATTTACTAAACCTTTTCCAAAAGATACTTTTGAATATGTCAGACGCATGCTTTGGGTGATGACCCCTTCTAGTGGTAATTAAATGATGTAGACATGAATCAGTCCAATGGATCTCAGAGCTATATTATTCTCTAGACTTGATGTATGGATCTACTCCTTAGGGGGAGTGATCACAGGAGAAAACTATGGAGCACATTTGGGTGATCTTGCACCTAATTGGACATGAATATTTGAAAAATCTACACCTTACTGAAGACTATAGATGAGTTATGGAACCCTTTGCCATTACTGCCAAAGGGGGAAGGAATCTATGTGAAAATCCCTACTATTTTAGGGAGATTTGTTGAGGATATTGAGAATATTGTAAAGAGAGAGAATACATTTGGGTTGATGCATATGGATTTTCCCATATGTTTACATCAATTCCAAAAGGGAGATTGTTTGGTGATATCAGTTTTTGGTACTAATCATGTTGTTGCTACTCATGTTTTGTCACTAATGTCAACATATATTTTTGTGAAAGAAGATAGACAAGTTACTTGACTGGAAGGTGTGTACAAACACTGTATGAATGAACCAGAATGAGTGAAGTTATATTTATTATAAGATTGAGTTTTGACCTTACATCTAAGGGTGCTTGAATTTATGTTTCATATCATGGATGTTACACCTATTTTAGTAAAGACTATTTTTCTGGACTGTGACTGTGATTCTGGACAGAGAAGGTCTTTGTATTTTGGGCATATCTTACTGAGGAAGATGTTTCAGAACTTGTGAGCTTACTGATGGAGAACTAACATATGATGGTGAAATAGGTTGAGTTTGATTTATGTCTGGGTACTGATGATGTAAGCTATGGTGTGTGTTCTAGAGAAGACTTATTTCCTAGCCAACATTAGACTTTTAACATGTGGAAATTAATTCTGAGCATGGATTGCAGATCTAGAAGTATTTGTAATGAACTGTAAATATTGTATACTTATTTATAGGTACCATGTGTATCTTAGAAAGGGCTTATGTAATTATTTGTATGATGGGAAGCCTTAATTGGCCGACCTAGTTAATTGTGTATTAGGAAAGCTTAACTGGCCAACCTAATGGGTTATTGTAGTAGGGTATATATGAGTGATCTTTTCATTTTTCAAAATTGTAGTAGAGAAAGAAAAGAACACAGATTTGTGAAGCTGTGAATATTGACTTCTAGATAGAGAGAAAAGTTGGTACTTCATTGGAACTAACCAAGCAAAGATAGTTGCCTCCACAAAGTTCACTGGATTGTGTATTCATTGTATACACTTGATGTGGATTGTGAATCCTTGAGGGTGCCTTTAACCTTCTTTGGGAAGTGAGCCTACTACTTTCATTGACTCCTAATAGGGTCTGTCTCCTAATAGGGACTATAGACTGTAATGTAATAACAAGCTCCTAATAGGGCTAATAGCTTTAAACAAGGATATTATACTCTCAGTACATTATTTTGTGGGTGTTAATTCCCACCAAGGTTTTACCTTTAACAGGGTTTCCTTGACAAAAAACATTGTGTTATGGTGTTGGCAATTACTGTGTTATTTACTTTTGATGTTGTGGTTCATAAAGTTTAAAGTGTAATAATCTATTGCACAACTGATTCATGCCCCCTCTTAGGTGTCTTGTGGACTATTATTCCTAAAAGACAAAGTCTAGTTTCTATATAAAAATCCATACATCTAATCCCATTATAGAATTAGTCCATACTAATTTATGTGGACCCTTATATCTCTTTTTATTGTAGAATCAATATATAGCAGTAAATACTTGACTCTTTGTTTCCCAGTTCTAGTTCATATAGGGAAAATGCTAATTAACAAGGAAAATATTCCTTCTACACATTGGGCTCCACAAACCCAGGTAGGTGCACCTTTAAATGAATGTTGACTTTCAGTAAATCTAACAGTGGATCAAGGATTCATGATCCTTCTTCTTTTTAGGCCACTTGGCTTAGGAAGGATAACCTATTGATTCTCTCTCCAGGAATCACAAAGATGAATTGTACCCAAGACAATTATCTAGACATGTGTACTTTAAAAAATAGAAAGTAAATATTGATTAATATTTGATTGATTTGATGATAAAAACTACTTATTAGAACTTGACCAGTGCCTAATCCTGGGCCATGGAGTAAGAATGAAATATACATTCACCAAAGATAATTAATTGAAACACAAGTAAAACTTCAGATAGAGTGCCTTACAGACTATCCTCTCACTCTCAAACCTTTGTGTCAAATTCTTTCATAAACCCTAACCCTCTGTAACTATTTGCAAGATTTAAACCCTCCTTGAAAGTAACTCACAAATAGTAACACAACCACCTCATAACTAGTACTTTAAAATGCCTTACAGATTAAACATACAAGAGCTGAAAGAAAATGCAAGAAGACAACAATGATATGAAATTGGAAATTCCATTGTATTTTATTAATAATCTTGATTTCAATACATTCAAATTGACTCAAAATTTAGAGCTCAGACACAATTCATAAATCTGCCTTGCAGGCTTGATTTTACCATCTTTACAATATGGTACAATTTGCTACTTATAGCCAACACTAGTCATCTTGAAATCCTTAAAGATCAAGGATGAAACAAGCTTCAGATGACTAGGCTAAAAGACAAAACTCAGAGTACAATAGGAAACATTAACAAGTGGACAGAATAACCACTTTTGTTACAAGATATTCCAACCAATAATTTGTTCTATGGCCACATGGTGATTGTATTTTCCTTGTACTTGTTTGGGAATAACCATCTAGAAACTAGTGCCTCTGATGCTAGTGATGTATGGCCTCCATTTTCAACTGCGTCAACTACTTTGTTGGGCTTCATTATCCACTTGCATGTCCTCACCTTCACCTGGATCAACTATTGTGTATTTATTTTTACAGGAAGTGTACACCTCATCACTTGGCCAAATGAAGCCAAGGATTTCATCTTTTCTGTTGTTGATCTCCTTCCAATTAGTATGTGCCTTCTCAATCACATTTGATTAGAATGGAAAAAATGATCTTGCCTTGCCCTCTATCTCAATTATCTGAGCAAAAAGTAGTGTACTCTCCAAGGTTAATATGTTGTTAGTTCTAACTGTTAGTGCTTCATTCATTTGTTGATGCCACAACATCTCATCTTTGATATTTCCATTCTTTTTGAAGAGATTTGGGAACATCTCATATCTGTCATGTGAATATTCCCTTTTCAAGGCCATCAGTTTTCTAAAAACAATTTCTCTCCTTATATCCATGTCTAAGAGTAATTTGACACATTTGTGGGTGCGAGTCAGGACTATGTTTAAATCATTATTCTTCTTACAAGTGGTGTGGAAGAATTTTAACTCCCTTGCCTTCCCTGTCCACTTATTCACCAACTGGTCCAAATTGTTTTTGTTTTCATTATATTCATTTATAATGCTAACAATTTTCTTACCTTGAGTATATATGGAAGTAGGTACTAATTCATGTGTACAATTCATAAGAGCACCGTGTATCTTATCTAAATATTTTTACTTCACCCATGCCTCTTCTTCTCTGAAGGTTGTAGACTCATCCACCCACTCTTTCTTTTTCCTTTCAAGTTATGCTCTTGTAGCTTTTAGCATGACCTTTTCTTGTTCAAGCTCTTCTATTGTGGTAGAAGTAGATGGTGCAAGGGAAGGAGGATAAGTATTTATAGGGCTTGATGAGGATGGCTAGTGAGGTCCCTATGTAATTCTCCTTTGAGGCACTAATTCTACTATTTTTCTTCCCACTAGGAGTGCAATTCTATCATCCTTTTGTAGAGATTTAACATTTTCATCATTATATGTTTTCAGAACAAGTTCATATTTCAAGTTTAAGGTTTCAAATGCATCTTTTTTCTTTTCAGCTACCCTCAAGCTCAAATTAGTATTCTAGAAAGCAAGATTAGCTGCCTCCACCCCTGAGGTATCAGAAACTCTTTTTATGATGAGGCTACCTATATCCTCAGTTTGATTATCTTCTTTTTCTCTCTTTCTATCTTTCTTTTTTAAAGACCAAATTGCTAATGCCACATGATCCTCACTAAAATGGGTACTAATTTGTGTCCCACTAGTGTGTAATGGCTTGGATTCCTTTCTGACAACATCTAAAACAATGGCATCAGCCAAATCCCATTGGGGTAAGATAAGGATCCCCTTTTTATTTACCAATTCTCTGCCCTCTTCAGGGGTGATATTGTTAAACTTAGTAATCATTTCCTATTTGAATTCCTTTTCAATGCTCTCCTTACTCTGATCTAGATGAGATTCTTGAAGTCTATGAAATTTGTCTTTGAAGTTGTCAATATGAGTTCTCTATAGGAATTAAACAAAGGCTCTAGCCTTAACAAAATTATCATTTGATACAAACTCTTCACTAGCCTATTTGGTTATAGGGTCCAGCTCTTTTCCCACAAAATCTACCACTGTGAGATCTAGATTTGTATGCATGGGTGCCTCTGGTACTCCTTGTAGCTCTTGTGTGGTAAAAAAAACTTTGCTTGTGTTTTCCATTTGGACCAATTGCTCAGCCATAGCTTGGTTGTCCATATGTAAAGGGGACTGGGAAGGAGAGTATAATTAACTTACTTTCTCTTTTCCCTCCATTTTCTATCTCTTGGGAGAGTTCCCAAGGAAATACATAGAGAAGAACAATATATAGCAACTCATTAACTAAATTAATTATCAAGCATACTTCCATTTTTGCATTCATATGACATAGCATAAACATTTAAATACATACAAAGGAATTCCATTGTTTGTATAACCACAGAAGACAATAAAAAATTATAGCAATTAAATACATAAGATGCTCTTTTCTAGGTAGAGCCTACCTAGAGTCCTCTAGAGAACCTTTGACATAATCCAATTCTATTCTCCCAAGCCTATGCTCCTCCAGCCTTTTAACCAATCAGATGCTCTCCCAGTGTTTCCCTCTATCCTACTAATAGTTTCTAGATAAGTATAAAGTTCTCTAAGTATAATTTTCATTTGTCCTTCTTCCTAACTCCTACTTACTATATTCCCTTAATATAAATACATTGCAGGATTGGTTTCTCAAGAAGTTCAACCGATGCAACCATCCATAACTATTTATTGTTTATTAGTTTTGAACAAAATAGTCCTTAGATAATATTAATGCATAGGTAGTTTCCTAAGAACACTTTAGTTAAATTACCTCCTTAATTATTTTATATTTTATTTCCTGCTTAATGTAACTCTTTATTATTTATTCCAATTTTTACTTTGACTAATTACTTTATTTATTAATAGAATAATGTAATTTCATAAGACAATTAATTTCTTTTCTTAAATCAAGAAAGGCATATAATGAATAATTACATACACACATCCAATTATTAAAACATTAATATAGGCATATTTATAGAATTACATAAATATATTTATATATAGACATATGCATATGTGTGCACCCATATGCCTATGTGTATATATAACCAAGCACATATTATTAAAATCACGCATTATTTAAATACAATAGAAAAGGTATATTACCATGCATATATAACTCCATCATACCATCCAATAATTATTAACCACAATTCAACCACAAATAATAGTCACCTAGCTCTAGGGACAATAACAAATAGCCACAATTGACCAAATGCCAAGCATCAATAAATGGACATCAATCCATAATAAAAGACAATTCCCAAAAGGATCCAACCCGGGAACATGGATCAAGGTAAGGTTTAGTCTTGTGGAACCAGGTGTTATCTCCATCACAACAACAATCAAGGATTTAGAGAGCACACTCAGACCTATGGAGCTAGGTGGAGACGATGCTCGGTACCTACAATCCTGCATCACCAAGGAGAGATACATGTGCATATAAACATATATATACATATATAAGACATTGCAAATAGATGACCATGATCGATACATCATGTGGACCTCAGCTAAGTGAGTAACTACAACTTCATTCTGAGTCATGAAACCACATCTGACATATATGCCAAAATTAAAACATCATAAAAGATTCTTGAAAGCACCTTAGTCAAAATAGCACATTATAAGTGGGAAAGGTTATAATTCCATTTATTGCATATAATAATTCTTTTTCATAAAGACATTAATCATGAACACATATATATCAAAACATCTAACTAAGCATAATATCATCTAGACCTACCAAAATGTAAACAACTGAAATTATATAGTTTATGTCAAAATTTCCACCTCAAAAATAATAGTATAGTCATCCTAGAGGGTATTACACTTATGTCCCCTTTCTTCTTTCTTATAGGGACTAGGTTAGAAACCCATGATGAATGTCTTATTGGTTGAATTATACCTGCATCTCTTAGTTTCATCAATTCTACCAATATTTTGGTAGCCACCAGTGGATTAATGGGCCTTTGTTTTTGCCTAAATGGTTTTATACCCTCTTTTAGAGGGATGTCATGCTGGGATAAGTCTATTTTGTAAGCTTTCAAATCCTCATAAGACCAGGAAAATACATGCTTCTACCTTTTAAGTAATCTTATCAAATTTGGTCTCACATTGCTATCCAACTTTTTACCAATATAGACCAGTTGGGGAGATGTTTCAGATCCCAAGTTAACTTATTCTAATTATTCTACCTTTGCATTGGGTTTTTTAGTCATATAATTGTCATTTATGCTGAATGTGCCTTCCAACTCAACCAACCCTTTGTGAATTTGATTAGTAGCCAACTGGATAACTTCTTGGTCAAATATATATTCATTATTATCCACAATTATTACCAAAGACTCACAATCAATTTTTTGACCATCATATTAATCTACACATTGAATAAACTTAAGGATATCATCATCATCCTCAAATACTTGCCAATTGTGAATATTGTCAGGGACTGTAGGTCTACTTTTTATTTCAACTACAGACATGCTAGTAAGGGTAACATCATTATTTTTTAGGGGGAAACATTTTCCAGGAAATCTACCATTATGTTATTGGATCTCTCTATCCATAGGATATTGAAGGAATCAAACAATTATATCCTATCCCAGACAACATACTTGTACAATTTTAATCTGTCATCTTTAGTAGCATAATGTTCCCTTATTTGAGATATAATTAATTGAGAACCTCCATGAACTTTCAAACTTTTAATACCATTCTTGATTGAAATATCCATTCCCAAGATTAAGGTTTCATACTCAGCAGTATTATTTGTACAATGAAAAGTCAGCAGGAAAGAGTATTTGAAGATGATACCTGATGGGGAAATAAAAAAAACTCCAGCTCTTGATCCTTCCTTAGAACATCCACTATCATAATAAATTTTCCATAGTACATCTTTTTGCAGAAGCAATTCATCCAAAATTGGGTCAATGTTCTTTAATTGGGGCTTAATCTCTTCCTCAATAAAATTTTCCATATTAACATATATACAACAATTTAGCTGGTCAAGTAGAACCACCTCCACCATGACAGGTGATCGGGGTTCTCTGTACAACTTGACCTCATTTCCATTTACAGGGATGGTTGCATAGGATAAATCTAATTGCATCTTTCCACCTATTGTTGCTGCCCAATATCTTGACATAAGCGTACCATAATATGGTTTAGTGTCCACTACCACTATATCACTTCTGTAAGTTGCTTCAGGGAAAGCAACAATTTTCACTTCTATGTCTTTTAGTGTTCCTATCACAGGAACTTCCCTATTTTCCATAGCATAACAACTTCCAATAGATGTGGTGACCTGAAGGCCCAATTCCTTCATGACATGATAAGACATTACATTTGTTGCAGCTCAAGAATCAATCATGCATTTTTTTTTACCAAAAATCTATTAACCATTAAGGTGACATAGAAAGGGTCAATAGATAATGGTTCTTGGGTGTTATGTTGCCAATGCAGATATTGGAAAATTCTTTTCTTTTTTATTTTCCACTCATTTGTGGACTGTCCACTCAACTATAATTTGGTTTCAAAGGTATTTTCTCTAGCTTGGGAATAGACACATCATCTATCCCTCTTAAAAGTGCCAGAGCAGCTTCTTCTTGCTCTTATATTTTGAGCATTTCCATTAGTGGGATTGAGACTTTCATTTGGGTTAGAGCATGTTTCATGTCAAAAAGGGGCAATTCAGATGACATATCACTCATCTTTCTGACTTTGTTGGATTTCTTAGTGGGTACTAGTTCCTCTTTTGCTTCTTCCTTTCAGCGTGATCAGAAGAAGGTCTTCTTGTCTCTCATTTTTATCACCTTTATTTTCCTTTACATGAGAAACCTTAGTAACTTGAGGTGAATATTTTCTGACATAGACAAGAGCAAACTTACTTTGATCTGGTTGCATTGTTCTATTTCTCAAGTTATATGCATTTCTTTCTTGATTAATTGTTGCAATAGTCAAAGACCTATTTTCCTCATCAGTGGGAGTCTTAAAATAAGAATGCAAGTTGTCACTTCCCACTGTATGTATAGTTTCTCGTGAAATAATTTCAACCTGATCACTTTGATACGGTGGATTCTATGATTGATATTCAAAACAAGAATTATCTTCTGTACACAAATTATAAGAAGATGATCCAATATCATAAAACCATGGGTATGGTTTCTTTACTGTGAACATATTTATGGCAGAGCCTTCTTGTTCTATTTCTTTTGTTTGATCAAACAAAGCTTGGGCTACTACACACTGATACAAAGAATGTGGCATATTGCAAGAATCACACCAGGGAGTGTTCTCAACATAGTTGTCACTGTTCCTTTTTATGAGATCTAGGGTTTCTTTGGCTTTTGGGTTATCTTGTTCATCAGGGATTGGTTTTCCATTGTTCTAATTTGTTTTATTAGAGTAGTCTCTTAGGTTAGGTTGTTTATCAAATCTTTGGTTAGTGTACTTATTATCATGGTACCCTCCTCTATCATTTTTATCCATTTTGGCAGCAAGGTCTTTCACTACACTCACTAGTTTATCTACTGTATCTTCTTTGACATTTTTTATGGCTAATCCCTTTTCCTTCCAAAGTTTATTTTCTTCCCTCTTCCCCAATTTTCCTGATGCTCTCCTATTACTTTCAATGTCAATAGCTATCTTATAAGCATCCCTTACAGTAGTTGGGTTCTTATCTTTGAGTAAATAGGACATTTAACCATTAGCAACATTGATATAAGTGGTAAGACATACTTCCTCATCTAACCTTAAGACTTGGAAAACTTTATTCATAGCCTTTTGAAATCTACTGTTAAAATCAACCATACTCTCATTAGGGAACTTTTTAATGTTATTGAATTCATTTAACATGTATCCAAAATTAACATGCTCTCTATACTGTTCTCTAAAATATTCAACAAATTCATCCCAAGATGCAATACTATCATTTGGTAAGTTTCTGAACCAATCCCTAGCATCTTCTGTTAATGATTAAACAAAAAGCTTCATAATGACATCCTCATTTTTAATTTCAAATTCAGTTATTTTATCACAAAAAGCTTTCAAATGCTCTTCAAAAGTAACAACATTATTTCCTATGAACTTGGGGATTTTATCTCTTACCTCATTGGGGATCACATTAGGGTGACCAGGAATGCCTTTAAAAAAGAGAGCTCTATATCTGTTCATGTGGACAGGTCTCCTTTGGACATTTCCAAGTACATTGTTGCCACTTGGTATAGTAGCTCCTCCTTGATTTTTAACAGGTGGGGGAACACTTTGTTTGAGGTTGGAGACTTGAATTCTTAGGCTAGAACTAGCAAGGTGAGCATTTCTACTAGAGCCAAAATTTTTAGCATTTGAATTCAAACCAAAAGGTTTCACTTTAGGATCAGCCCCCTAATTATTTGGGATTGGGCTAGCAGATTGATTTTGTTGTTGTGTCCCATGATCAACTAGAATAGATATACTTGTAGAAGTGTTAGTGGTAGAATGTAGAAAAGCTATCTTCATTCTTATATCAGCTGCAACAACCTCAAATTGTAATTTCTCCACTTGTTTGGCTAGGTCCTCTTTAGCTTTTCTAGCTTGTTGAAGTTCAATATCAACTTGTCACATTCCTATAGGAATGATCAAGTTTTTCTTAGGTTCATCGATAGTCACACCAAAAACCTTTTTCTTAACTTTGTTGGGGATCTCCTTTGTATTTTTCTTAAGCTTTACATTCTGTTCAATCTCATATGGGAACAGTTTCTTGATGACAGGCCCTTCCTTCTCAAATTCATCTTTGCTAGGATTTGATATTTTATTTGGGGCTTTTTTCCTCAAATCACCAAGGTCACCAAACAATTCTGGATTCAAACCTTTAACCTCTTGACTTAATATTTTATCCTTGAGGTCATTTCTTCTAGTCTCAGCTAAGAGCTCTTCTCTTTCAACTAGTAAGTCATATAGCTTTTGTCCACATTTCTTCTCTTCTTCTGCTATTTCCTTTTCTTGTTCCTTTTTTCTTTTTCTTAAAGCCATAACCTCATCTTGCAACTTATCAAAATCATATGAAGTTGTTTTAGCAGTAGAGGTTTCTTTTGGTGGAGAAAGATTTCATTTGCAGGGAAGAAACCTATATCACTATTTTTACCATCCCTCAAGGGATCAAAATTGGCTTTATCTCTATAAGTGTCAATTGGTCCCATGGTTCCTGCATCTTCGGATGAAGATGACTTTCTTCCTGGAGCTAGGGTCTCCATCCTCCCCTTAGAAGTGTGTTGGGACTCATGTTTGGACATACCTCTCTTGGACCATTGTTTTCTTTGGGGTGTATGGAGCTCTTCTCCAATATCTTTTTTAGGATTATCTCTGAAATAGGATCTAGTATTCCGTTGTCGACTCATTTTTCAGAATAGACAAATATATTCAACATATTTAATGTGAAACAATGGATTACATAGAGGTTAGAGTCACCACCTCTTTTCAAATGAAAAATATATAAAATGATTGAGTACCTTGTCCTAACTTAGGTTTTCTTTTATAGCAACAAGTCCAAATGAAACTTGAAAACAAAGTTTCTTGATAATTCCTCACCTGGTAATCTCAAGAAAATGATTTTCTATTGTCCATATTACTACAAATCTTCTCCACCCAGTGGATTTTCTTTGAAAAATAAATACAAGATAGATTAGAGGATTTACAATTACTAGTCACTCCATTTGAGACAAGATCTATATCATTTTAAGGACCAAGACCTTCAAATAGTGTGCAATGAAATATAAGAAAAATAAACTTGCTTTAATGGTTATTAGGAACAATAGACTTATTCTCAATATTGTAAGGACTAAGTCTTTCATGAACCAGACTCTATAAAATTAAAATATCCCTAGTAGAGTCACCAATTTGTTAGCTCTTTTTCTTGTAGAATCAATTTATAGAAATAAATACTTGACTCTTTGTATCTTAATTCTGGTTCATATAGGGAAAATGATAATTAACAAGGAAAATATTCCTTCTACACTTTGGGCTCCACAAACCCAGGCGGGTGCACCTTCAACAGATTATTGACTTTCAACAAATCTGATAGTGGATCAAGCATTCATGATCCTTCTTCTTTTTAGGCCACCTGAATTAGGAAGGATAACCTATTGATTCTATCTTAAAGGAATCACCAAGATGAATTGTACTCAAGCCAATTATCTAGACATGTGTACTTTAGAAAATAGAAAGTAAATATTGATTAATATTTGATTGATTTGATGATAACAACTACTTATCAGAACTTGATCAGTGCTTAATCTCGGGCCATGGAGTTAGAATAAAATATACATTCACAAAATATAATTAATTGAAACACAAGTAAAACTTCAGATAGACTGCCTTACAGACTATCCTCTCACTCTCAAACCTTTGTATCAAATTATTGCATAAACCCTAACCCTCTTCAACTAGTTGCAAGATTTAAACCCTCCTTGAAAGCAACTCACAAATAGTAACACAACCACCTTATAACTAGTACATTTAGAATGCCTTACAGATTAAACATACAAGAGCTGAAAGTAAATGCAAAAAGACATCAATTATATGAAATTGGAAATTCCATTGTATTTTATTAATAATCTTGATTTCAATACATTCAAATTGACTCAAAATTTAGAGCTCAGACACAATTTCAAAATCTGCCTTCCAGGATTGATTTTACAATCTTTACAATATGTTACAATTTTCTACTTATAGCCAACACTAGTCATCTTGGAATCCTTAAAGATCAAGGATACAGCAAGCTTCATATGACTAGGCTAAAAGACAAAACTCAAAGTACAATAGGAAAAAATAACAAGTGAACAGAATAACCACTTTTGTTACAAGATATTCCAACCAATTATTTGTCCTATGGCCACATGGTGATTGTATTTTGCTTGTGCTTTTTGGGGGACAACCATCTAGAAACTACTGCCTCTAATGCTAGTGATGTATGATCTCCATTTTCAACTACGTCAACTGCTCTGTTGGGCTTCATTATCCACTTGCATGTCCTCGCCTTCACCTGGATCAACTATTTTGTACTTGTCCTTTGAGGAAGTGTACACCTCATCACTTGGCCAAATGAAGCCAAGGACTTCATCTTTTCTGTTGTTGATCTCTTTCCAAGTAGTATGTGGCTTCTCAATCACATTTGACCAAAATGCAAAAAATGATCTAGCCTTGCCCACTATCTCAATTGTTTGAGAAAAAAGGAGTGTACTCTCCAAGGTTAATATGATGTTAGTTCTAACTGTCAGTGCTTCATTTATTTTTTGGTGCCACAACATATCACCTTTGATAATTCCATTCTTTTTGAAGAGATTTGGGAACATCTCATATCTATCCTATAAATATTCCTTTTTCAAGGCCATCACTTTTCTAACAACAATGTCTCTCCTTATATCTATGTGTAAGAGTAATTTGACACATTTGTGGGTGCGAGTTAGGACTATGTTGACATCATTATTCTTCTTGCAAGTGGTATGGAATAATTTTAACTCCCCTGCCTTCCCTTTCAACTTATTCACCAACTAGTCCAAATGTGCTTTGTTTTCATTATATTCATTTATAATGGTAACAATTTTCTTACCTTGAGCATATATGGCAGTAGGTACTACTTTATGTGTACAATTCATAAGAGCACTGTGTGTCTTATCTGCATACTTTTACTTCACCCATGCCTCTACTTCTCTGAAGGATGCAAGCTACTCCACCCACTCTTTCTTTTTCCTTTCAAGTTATGCTCTAGAAGCTTTTAGCATGACCTTTTCTTGTTCAAGCTCTTCTATTGTGGTAGAAGTAGATGGTGCAGGGGAAGGAGGATAAGTATTTATAGGGCTTGATGAGGATGGCTGGTGAGGTCCCTGTGCAATTCTCCTTTGAGGCACTAATTGTACTATTTGCCTTCCTACCAAGAATGCATTTCTATCATCCTTTTCCAGAGATTTAACATTTTCATCATTATATGTTTTCAGAACAAGTTCATATTTCTGGTTTAAGGTTTCAAAAGCATCTTTTTTCTTTTTAGCTACCCTCAAGCTCAAATTAGCAGTCTGGAAAGTGAGGTTAGCTGCCTCTACCTGTGAGGTATCAGAAACTCTTTTTATGATGAGGCTACCTAGATCCTTAGTTTGATTATTGTCTTTTTCTCTCTTTCTATCTTTCTTCTTTAAAGAAAAAATTGCTAATGACACATGATCCTCACTAAACTGGGCACTAATTTGTGTCCCACTAGTGTGTAATAGCTTGGCTTCCTTTCTGACAACATCAAAAACAATAGCATCAGCCAAATCCCATTGGGGTAGGATAAGGATCCCCTTTTTCTTTACCAATTCCCTACCCTCTTTAGGGGTGATTTTGTCAAACTTAGTAATCATTTCCTATTTGACTTCCTTTTCAATTCTCTCCTTGCTCTGATCTAGATGAGCTTCTTGTATTCTATGGCATTTGTCTTTGAACTTGTCAATATGAGTTCTCTATTGGAAATAAACAAAGTCTCTAGCCTTAACAAAATTATCATCTGATAGAAACTATTCACTGGCCTATTTGGTTACAGGGTCTAGCTCCTTTCTTGCAAACTCTGCCACTGTGAGATCTAGAGTTGTATGCCTAGGTGCCTCTCGCACTCCTTCTTGTAGCTCTTGTGTGGTAACAAAAACTTGGCTTGTGTTTCCCATTTGGACCAATTTCTCAGCCTTAGCTTGGTCATCCATATGTAAAGGGGACTGGGAAGGAGAGTATAATTCACTCACTTTCTCTTTTTCCTTCATTTTCTATCTCTTGGGAGAGGGAATCTTTTCGCCAATGGTATTTTCTGGCCTCTTTCCTTTTTGATCAGAAGATTTGTCAATCTTGGGCATAATTGTTCTACACCCTCTTCTCTTATAAACTAAATAATTTCCTAGTGGGACTACTCTTCCTTGTGTAAGCTTTCTCAGAATAACCTTAGCTTTTTATCGATCAGTTTCCATTAGTTTGTCTTTCTTCTCATTGAGAGTTTGCATGATAACTTCAAATAATCTCATAAGGGACTCAATCTTTTTGGCCCAAGGTTAAAATTCCTTCAAAGGATCATATGACCTATCAAAATTATTGACAAAATCTAAATATTTCTTATACACTAGCCATTTTTCTTTCCTAACCTCCTGATAATTCAGATCAAAAACATTTCTTATAATTTCCTCTAGGAAATTGAATTGGTGTTATAGTGCAAAACACTTGGTTCTTTTCCTAAACATGTCCATGATGAAGCCTTCATTGTCTGCACGCGTTGACATAGATGTTGCTAGATGGTAGGGCTCAAAATATTTATCAAATTGAATCCATCCACCTTTTGTAATGATGAAATGGTGGGCTCTTGTGAGGGTAGGGAATATACTTCCCTTAATCTTTCTTGTCAAGGATTCTTCTTGCAATCCACCCATCTGCCTCAGAATTTTTGCTATGCCAAATTTCAAAGGTAGTCTTTAGGCCAGATCATTGGTGGTTCCCCTGAATGCATAAACCCTAATAATAGTAGAGATAGGGTACATAATGAGATCTCCCCAATTGTGGACACTTTTTAGTTTTAGGGAAAACTCCATAGGCCTTAATAATCTCATCATATATGTGTGGATCCTAGGATTCTGTTTGCATAATAGTGACTTAAGCCTAGTAGAAAAAACTCAACCAAAATATACATAGCTGGCTTCTTTTCTATCCCAGGATAAATCAGCACTCCACAATTGGATAATAAAATCCTCATCATCCTGGAACCTAGTGAGGTCCATTTCTTCCTCAAAGACATCAGCACTATTAAATAGAAACATGTGTATCATAAGAGAATAGCACCCCATAGGCTTGATTATATTACTATCTTTGATGCCTATTAGACCTCCATGCATTTGTTCCGTAATATAAGAATCATAGTAAAAAACTACAGGTAGGTGGGGATGTAGAATCTGAACAACCATGAGCATAATATTTACAAGCATTATTTCTTCTTCATCTTCTCCTAAAACTAGGCACAGGGTACTATACATTTTTCTAGCCTTACTATTGAAGTAGTCCAATTTTAATGGCTCTGGTGTGTTTGGGCCCACAACAATCAAATCCACTATTTTATAAAAGTACCCTTTCAGAGCCTCATTTCTGTAATACGCCTTGTGAGTCTTGTACACCTCCTTAACGTAATTGAAATTAATAACATCCATTTGGACTGATGAGTCACTTAATTTGAAAATTATTTTGATTTCATCAGCTGTGACAGTCAACAACATGTTTCCATCTGTATCCCTAACAACCCTGGATACTCTGTCATATGTGTTGGCTATCAAAGTGAACAAATCTGTATCCATAAATACCCCAGGTATTATCAATTTTCCCACATCTAAATCCTATATGTTACAATATGGGGAAGGGGCATTTCTCTAACTTTAAGGAGTTTTGAACAGACTTAAACCATTTATACTAGTTTTGACATCTTTGGCCCACCTACCTCAATCATATAAACCCTCTCCTACTCTGAAGCAGGGATGTGTTGGATCTATTCTCTTAATTTGGGTAGCATCACATGTGGATCCTTTCAACTACTGCAGAAGGTCCTCTCTCACATTTCTTTTCTGATAATCTATCTCTTTTGAGAGTTCAATCCTAGGGGCCATTTTTGAACCTAGGGATTTTTACTAAAATGAAATTTGGACTTAAACAAGAATTCTAAGAGCTTGTCTAATTTAAAATGTCACTGGAAGTATGAATTTCTATTGTATCAGAGAAAACTTACCCATTCTGCAATTTTGTCACAAGGAGCTGAATATCATTGCAATTTTTTCTTTGCTTGAATGATTCTCATGAATTATGGCTACTTCAAGTTGAATTAATGAATTAGATTGCCTCAATCAAATCAGTCTTTTGCATTGAATTCAATTGAAGTGGCCACAAGTTCTGCAATCAATTTACCTACTTCAAAACTCGTAGCTTAACGGCTCACTGATGCTCATTTTAATAACTTTGAATTTGGACCATAGATCTCAAACAACATCTCCTTCATCTGATGACTCTCATCTTTTCCTAGAAACAATTGTTCATATGGGACACCTGTCAACACGAATTGATTGCTTAAATTCTAGATCTAATTCACTTTTACTTTAAGCGATCAAGTCAACCGTCTGATTCACCTTAACTTGGCTACAAGTTATTCTGCCTTGAGTTTACTGACCATGGCTACAGTGTCATCAACTTGGACATGTGTGAACACAAATTAATGGTTTAATTTCTATATGTTGATCATTTTTTCTTTAAGCCATTAAGCGAGCCATCCAATTTTTCCAAACTTGAAGTCTCTATAACATGATCTCTGTGTTGTACAAGACCCACCTTTTATGCCACGCATTCCCATGGCTTAATCACTTATCCATTAGATCTCGATCACTTTTCCTTTAAGCAATTAAGCTAACCATTGATTCTTTTTGTACATGCTCTACCTTTAATTCTCCCTTTACGACCTCAACCAGATACACTAGGACACATAGCTTCATGGCTTAATGGCTTAGGTGACAGATTTTGATCGGTTTCTCTTTAAGCCATTAAGTGAGCCACTATATCTTTAGAAAATTCTCCAACCTTTAACCTTCTATCAGCTTCACCTTTAGTGGAATACACATCACCCTCTAGACACATGTTAGCACCACTTAATGGCTTATATGCTAGATCTTGCCCATCTTTGAGATAAGTCATTAAATCATCCATCGGATCAGAATCAAATTGTCTATACTTTAATCATCACCTGGTCAAAATACCCGAGTCCACCAACTACCACATGTCAACACCACTTAATCACTTAGCTGATAGATGTTGAGAATCTTTCCTTTAAGTGATTAAGCCAACTATTAGATATTTTTGAGCTTTAATCTCTTTTATACTTCCTGCGACATGACCCACATCACTCCTTTTGACACTCATTTCTTAGGCTTAATCCCTTATATGATAGATGTCGATCACTTTGGGATTAAGCAATTAAGTCTACCATCTGATAAAAAAAGATCAACCCACTGATTAACTAAGAATCTTTACAACCTTTAGACCCTCTAAAGACACATGGTGTCATGACTTAATGGCTTAGATGATAGATCTCGTTCACTTAGGAAATAAGCGATTAAGCGGGCCATTAGATAAAAGCACATTTGCATGAAAGATAATGAATTTAATTAAAGAATTTGTGGAATTTGAACCTAGGGAAAAATATTGGACCACGATGTTAGGATCAATGACTTAACGATCAAGAACAATTTAAAAGGAACCCATTCGAGACATAACCTTTAGTGACAAAAAGTAACTCAAAATTAGAACCAATTTGACACTTAGGGTTTTATAACAAAAATTCATACTTTGAAGGATGAGACAAGGGTTTCTTGTGTATTTTATCTCGGTTAAGGGTTTAAACAATATTTACAGAGGCATAAGAACAATTTCAAGCATGATTTTAAACCTTGTGATCACAAGCAAGAGAAGAAACTTCAAAATTTGACAAGACTAACTTAGGAACATGAAAAATTACCAACAGACCTATGAGGACAAAAAGTTATTGTGGAGATAGATATTTTATTCTCTTTATTGATGAATACTCTTGAATGATGATAGTTATTTTTCTAAAAGATAAATCAGAAGCATTCAAGATGTTCAAATGGTACAAACCAATGGTTGAGAAAAAAGTTGTAAAGAATTAAAATGCTTAAGATCAGATAGAGGAGGGGAATTTATTTCAGATTAACTCACTAACTTTTGTAATGAGCATAGAATCAAAAGATAGGTCTCTGCACCAAGAACACCATAGAAAAATGGAATTGTTGAAAGAAGGAACAGATCCATTATTGATTGTGCAAGGACACTGATGATAGAAAAAGGAATCACTCAAATCTTCTTGAGGGAAGCTATTAGTACTACTGTTTACACACTCAATAGAATACAATTGAAGAAAGATAATAAGAAGACACCTTATGAGCTATGGTATGGTTACATACCCAATGTAAGTTACTTGAAAATTTTTGGCAATCAATGTTATATCTTAAAAGATGATAGAAATGGAAAGCTTGACTCCAAGAGTGATGAAGGAATCTTTCTAGGGTATTCCAGCAATAGCAAGGCTTATAAATGTATCAATAAAGCCTCTAAAAAAATTGTTAAAAGTTCAAATGTAAAGATAGATGAATTTGGAGAGAAGAATGAAAAGGAAAGCACAATACAACAAGAGGACTACAACAAGTTTATTTACAATGAAGAACCTGATACTCTATCTGACCAAAAATGTAGAGCTCTCGAGCAACAGATCATTGCACCCAAGCATTAGGGTGAAAATACTGACAATCAAGAGATGATGTATGAAGTGATGGAGAATAGAATGAAGGAAAAAATGATGATCAAGATGATAGATAAAGAGCTAAACCTATACTTTCAAGATATGTCAGAAGGAACCATCCACAAAACTAGATCATAAGAGCCAAGAAGGCTGGTATGAGAACTAGAAGTAAGTCTCTAAACACAAGATGTATTATTTGTTATTTTGAGCCAAAATATGTCAATGTTACACTTGATAATGATGAATGGATAAGTGTTATGAATGAAGAGATTGAGCATATTGAGAGAAACAAGACATGGACACTTGTACTGAGACTAGATGAGAAGAATGTCATCGGTACAAAATGAATATTCAGGAGTAAACTAAATGAGAATGGAGAAGTCACCGGAAACAAAGCAAGACTAGTATGCAAGGGGTATGCACAAGAATAATGGAATGACTATGGAGAGACCTTTTACCCCATTGCTAGGCTAGAAGGAGTGAGAATATTACTTGCTTATGCTGCATATAAATGCTTCAAGGTATACCAAATGGATGTCAAGCCTACATTCCTAAATGGAATACTTAAGGAAGAGGTATACATTGAGAAATCAGAAGGGTTTGTTGATCCAGACAAGAGGAACGTGATATTTAGAATACACAAGGCCTTGTATGGCTTGAAACAAGCACCCTGAGCCTAGTATGAAAGACTTCATTCCTATCTTATAAGTATTGGATTTGTAAGGACTAGTGAAAACGATAATCTTTATATGAAGGAAGATACTGATGCTACCATTTTGATTGCTGAAATATTTGTTGATGACATCATATTTGGAGGCAATGATATGCTATGAAAATCATTTTCAAATGAAATGAGCAAAGAGTTTGAGATGTGTATGTTTGGAGAGATCAAATTATTTCTTGGTATACAGCTCATGCAACAAGATGAAGGTATTTTCATTACACAATCCAAATACATCAAGGAAGTACTAAAAATATTCAAGAGGGAAGAATCCAAACCAGTTGGAACACCAATAGTAATTTGATGTAAGCTAACAAAGGAGGACAAGTCAACAATGGTAAATCAGACTTTGTACAAATCTATGATTGGAAAACTCATGTATGTTGTACATACTAGACCAGATATTGCACATGTAGTAAGAATAGTTGTAATATTTTATGCTAATCCCAAAGAATCACATATGACTACTATGAAAAAAATCCTAAGATATATGAAGAATTCTGAAGGATATGGATTATGGTATAGAAGAGAAGGCTAATTTGAACTTAAGGTTTTTACCAACACTGATTGGGCTAGAAATATTGATTATTGGAAGAGCACCATAGGAGGAGCATTATTTATGGGTGATAGATTTGTTACATGGATTAGCAAGAAGCAAGGATGCATCTCTTAGTCTACTATAGAAGAAGAGTATGTTTTTGCTACTGCAAACTACTCAAATATTGCATGGATCAGACAGTTACTAGAAGGTATGCATATGTAAATTATAGAACCAGTAATTATCTACTGTGATAATACCAGTGCAATAAACATTTCCAAGAATCTAGTCATGCATGCTAAAACAAAGCATATTGCCATCAAGTATCAATATTTAAGAGAACAAGTTAAAGAAAACGAGGTAATACTTGACTATGTGCAATCAAAAGAACAATTGGCCAATATCTTCACCAAGCCACTACCCAAGGATGCATTTGAATACTTCAGAAAGAGACTAGAGGCCATAGCCTTGTCTACTGGTCTATAAGATGACTAGGAGGCTGCATCAGCCTAAATATTATCAGAATATCATTCATGTTGATGCAAGAAGAGAGATGGACTTCAAAGATACATTATACCAAGCAAGGTATTTATCTACTCTGAGCACCAGAGTTGTTATAATGCTAATGGATTAGGAAATTCAAGGAATATATTATGGATAGAAAGGATTTGTTTGGCATTACTGTCAAAATATTTTTTTGGAAATGTTGTCAAAGGGAGAGATTATATCAATTATCACATGTGAGAGAGATTATATCCATGGGAGATATTATAACATCAGGGAGAGATCATATCCATTACATTATCTAGAAGGAGAGATGTAATAAAAAAGGGAGAGTACATACAAAAGAAGAGAATTATTGACAAGAGACATCAAAAGAAAAGAGAACAGTCAAAGGGAGAGAGTTTGACACAAGAGGAGAAGACATCACATTAGAGAAAGAAACATTCTACATCTATCCAGTGAAGGGATTGAAAACAAAAATAAAGTTGTAAGAATCAAATCTAAGCTATGAGAAGCTTAGTGAGGATCAAATATTTGTATCAGTTATACTACATAAGATTGGTAGTTTGATGAACTTCAACTATTATATTTCATATTGTATTAGTATTAATATAGTGTGATAATGAAGTGTGTTCCCATCAATGCCAAAGGGAGAGATTGATGAACTATAACTAATTGAATGCTTGAAGATGTTAAGTTGATGATCATGCAAGGAATTAAATCAGTTAATGTATTGTATTTTCATTGATGTCAACTTGATATAATTTGTAAGGTCATCGACATACTTATAAAGAATTCAAAGAATTGATGAATCAAAGGCTATGCTATCAGTAATGCATAAAAATCAAGTATTCACAAAGTGACTGTATACACTGATGGAGTGCACAACGACAGTCAAAGTAAAAGAATCAAAGTCACAGTGTTACCTGACAAAACAAATGCACAACATTACTAACGAGCAAAGTCATAGTGTTGCCCAACGAGCAAAGAATAGTGTAACTCAAAGGATAGAATTACAGTGTTCCCCGAAAGAAAAGACAAAGGATAGAGATCCTGATGACAACTGAAATCACACCTATAGAATAGTCAGTTATCACTAATGACCAACTGAAGTATTGACTGATAGAACAAAGAGTTCAGAAATGACGAAATGCTTAGCTATCAAGAGCTAAAGATAGACTTAACTAGCACTTCTCATTGTTTTATTCAACAAGATAAAGCCGGAGATAAGTGATTGATTTAAAGGTGATTTGTCCAATGGGCAAGAATATCTCAATGAAATAAAACTAGATTTTTTCTTTAAATCTAATTGGTGAAAAATGTGGATCATGCCAAGAATCAAGAAAGCCAAGAAATGATGAAATCATGTTTGTATAGAGACAACATAATTCATTACGAAATTAGGAGAGAAGTGAAGAGAAGAGAAAAGAGGAAAGATGCTAAAGAGATTATGAAGGAGAAGAAAGTCATTCACACTTGATCAACAAGCTGAAGATAGAGCAAGATTCTGCAGACACCGACAAACAGTGAGACAACATCATAGAGAAAAATAGTGTGGACCAAAGGTATTGAATTGATTATATTTATCAGAGAGGTAATGCACTTACAATAGATCTAAAAATCTATAATTCAAGTTGTATGTGTGAAAAGATCACTTTACTGTTTCAATTTAACTATTGAAGCATCAAGTATCTTAATCGAGCAGGACTTAAAAGTCATGTACAATTGAGATACATCCCAAGGAGTATGAAAAATTTTGATCATACAAAGTAGCATTGGATATGCCTGATACCTATTGATAGGCCAAGTGAGTCTTTGATCAAGGATGGTAGCAATAGATGCCAAATACTAAGTGACAAACTATCTTTTAAATCCTCTGACAAGGTCGCACCTAATTGTGTGTGTTTAACATTTAACAGGGTTGGCTCTTAACCGAGCTCACTTCAAAATAGTGAAAATTTGGGGTACCGATCCCAGTGTTTTTTTCCCTTAACAGGGTTTCCACATTAAAAATCCATGTGTTATGTGTTTATGTTTCATTACTTTATTGTTTTACATTTCACATTTGCAATTCTGGATTGATCGGTATACACTAGTTATTTACCGTGTTTTGGTAAATAGTAGACTGCTTATCTATAAACATACAGAATAAGGTTTTACAAAGCAATCTAACAAGTAGTAATTTGTTATAAGTATTTCAAGGAATTCATCTTGTAGGACTGAGTATAACTAAGAGGCTTAAAAGTGGCAATAAGTTTTAAGGGTTGATTTAAGTATTAATTTTTGAGGCCACTGATTCACCCCTGCTCTCATTTATTACTAAAAATTATGTGTGATGACATCTCTTTGAGGTATCATCTCAAAAAATTCACTTGCTTTGTTTTTTCTACCACATTTTGCATATATATCTTCAAGATCATTTTGAAGTATGGTATATAAAACAAATGCACCTTTCATTTTTCTTTGATAGATGTCCATACATGTCCATATACTATTATAAGGCTCCCATTTCTCAATATTTGTACTCACTTGTGCTGAAAATAACATTGTCCTTTGCTTCCCTATAATTACAATAGTTCATGATTAATTTCCCATCCTGATTAATTTCAATGGTTTCTTATAGTGACATATTGTCATTATTTTGAAGTTTTAATGACTTTGAAAACTTCTATAATATGAGAACCATTATGATCACTGATTACAACTTCATTCTCAATCATGACCTAGGATACTCTTTACATTAATACTTCTTTCCTTCCTTATGTTGGCTTGTATTTTACTATATTTTCCTGATTGCATTATGAATATGATTATTTTTAGATCCAATATTGAAACTCATGTGGTAGTATAACCTTTCCTATAATAATGCAACTATCATGTAACTTGGTAATTATGAATTGTTTGCTTAGTGAAAGGGTCTAGGTTTAATCCATGACAAGGGTCAAATTTTATGTATGTTGAGAAGGTGTTTGAGGGAGTATAGATAATCACAAGGGGGAATAATTTGAAATTAGAGTTTGGATTCCATGATAGAGTCCATGAGTGGAGATTGAGTTCATGGTTGAGTTCTAATCACCCTCATAAAGTATGTTTCCAGGTTTTGGTTTTACCTATGAGTTTCTTCAATTCCTAATATTCCAACTAACTTTCATCATACCAACCAAGGTTATTGTCTTTTACTTTGGTTCCCCTTGCAAAATAACATGTAGAGGACATCTTAGAAAACCCCAAACACTCACACACTACTCTTATTTAACTCATAACATTGTAAAAGTCAATACATAACTCTATTTACTATTTTGAGACAGTCACCATTTAACATTGTAGATAGACACTTAACACTATTTAACCTAGTGCTCCCTTCACTCCAAATGTATTTAAACACTATTAAAATATTAAAGGACCTTTTCCAAATATACACCATTCACCTTTAGCTATGAGACACAAGGCTAAGAAACTAAGTGCAACCTTACCTTATCACAGTCCCACTGTGAAAGTCAATACATAACTCTGTTACCTTGCTTTAAGTGCCCCTTCCTTGGAATATCCTTCCCTTTCATGGGATTCATAATCTTTTATGGCCCCTTTCATCACTGGACATGGCCATGATAATATCCTCTCACACCGTATTAGTGGAAAAATCCCTTTTGTCGTCACTATCCCTATTAGAACCTTTGTTTTGACTAATGATCCAATCACTTTCTCACCCCCAAATTACGTGGCTAATATCTGCATGATGTCCTATAAGTATTGTTAGAAAGGTAAAATATAAGACCTACCATAACCCTTCCCATCATGGAGTCTGTTCACACATGCAGACAAAAGGAAACTACATCTTATTATTTGTTGTTTACCCTAGTGAGGATTTGAAACAGTCACACTAAAATGTGGACATCTTTCATTATATACAACCAAATGAATTCATTAAAAAAAAAAAATATTCTAGATTACAATAATTATTGAATCCAATTTAGTTTATTTCAAAATAATCCCATTGAACCAATAATAAATGACTCGAAACATGACTGTAACAGTGAAAAGATTACAAAAAGTGCAGGAAAACTTAACTTCTATTAATCAGATCTCTTCTATTTATAATTCCTCCCCTCATTATTAGGAACCACAGTATTAAATAGACTCATGTGTGATTAAAATACCACAAAAATGTACAACTACCTTCCAAACAAACTGTAACTCATCCCAAACCAACTATCCCACAATTTTGCATTAACAAAAGATGTAAGAATGTTGTCAAGTTGACAACTCGATAACTAACTACCTCATAAACCTTATTACAATTAAATATGGTCTTCTTATGACCTTATGGAACATTCAGAAAAACTAAAACTCCTACTCTACACATCAACCCCATAATTAGTCCGCTTAGGCCTATTTTGGCCATATTGCATCTTTTTGCATCTTTATTGCATTTTATTACATTGAATGGGTGAAATGACCATGTTTACAATATTTAAAGACCTTATAGGTCTTTTAGACTCCATTTTTCTTTAAACCTCAATTTCACTCCCTTGGGATCTTGTAGTTGATAAATTGTGGATGTTGAAAGTATCTATATTTAAGTATTTCAATTTGGTATAGTATACTAAAACATCATTTCATAACTAAATTTTCAATTTATTTATATAACTAGGTCTAAGAATGTTTGTGTATTTTTGAGATCATTTTTCTTAATTTGTAAAGGTTATAAACTAAATTTTCCATAGAAAAAAAAATTTCCTATCAAGAAGGATCATGTGATCAGATAATATAAGTGAAGAACAAGATAGGGAGATGATCACTAGATTGTGGTCTAACCTCAAAAGAAAAGGTGATGGAAAATTTATTGTCCCTATAAAATTTGTAAGGGCTTAGACACTAGAAGACTGCTAATAAAAATAGATAAGAGATATTATAGGGAGAATGGTCACATTGAATGGAGGAATGATTATCATCCATTAGTAAGTTGTTCATTATATCATTTTAACAATTTGTATATATAAGAAATTACTTGATGATGATATCTTGATCATGGTTTATTTATGTTCATCACTTTTATATAGGTGGAGCTACCAGGGCACATAATATGGACCATCACAACCCAAAGAATATGGTTTTTTAAGTGGAGGAACATGGAGTTATGAATATCAAAGTTGAAGATAATGATCCCATGGAAGATGATGATCATGTGCTAGAAAACACATTTGAAGATGATGTTAAAAATACATTGATCCATGAAACATTTGGTACTGGCACAATTCATGTTCTTTATGATATATAATATGATCATTGGCACAAGCATCTATTTCTTGGTGCACCATTCTAATATATTTTATAGTGGCACATAATTCTCAGTATGAGAAAGGTAGAATATTTGATGGTGGTAAGAAAAACTCACCTATCAATCTACAACAAAAACATATAATTTTTTAATATAAACAATATTAATGGTAAATGATTTACCCTTTATTAACCATAGTGACATATATGATAGTGACATGTTAGTGGAACTATTTGGACTCCTAAATACCCCTAGTCAGTTGGATTGAAGTCTCTAGAAGAACCTCCACAACTCTATAAGATCATTTTGAGAAGTTGGAGGTTAGAATCCTTTAAGGTGGTTTAATGTATAATGGCTAGTGTTTCAAGATTAGATCATGTTTTGACTTGATAGAAGGAAATTTCATGATAGTTGGGTTGGCTAGGTAAACTAGGGGATCCTAAGAAAGTTAAGATCCTATAGGTGGAAAGTGGTGGAGAGAATACACCCTATAAGTTTATCAACAAGACTAAGAGCATGAATCAATGATTGATTCATCAAACCTCCCTATCAATATTAAGAGCTAATATTGTGTAATTGAGTTTTGGATACTCATCCAATGGGGCCCACTTGGTGAGGAATCCACATTAGATAGATTCATTTTTGTATCTCTAGATAGATTTCATTCCTGCATCTTTTTGTTTGAATTCTAAGAGGGAAATGTTTAATCCTGCAGCCAAAAGTGGCAGGTTAGTTGTTGCTTGCTACAGGAAAAGTGGCAGAGTGGTGGAAATAGTGGTTTTAAGTTTCAATCTTTTCATTCTTCAAGAATTAATCTTTCAGTATTTACATTGAAGAATTTTTCTTCCTATAGCTGTAGATTAGCTTTCCTTTCAAGCAATTTTTTTCCTTCAGATGTAGCATGGTCTGAGTCAACTCTTCATGCATATATTTTGCTAGCCCATTTCAAGTACCACATTCGTAGGATAATAATTAAATTATTTTTATGATAAGGAGGATAGATTCTTTGTGGGATGTCCAATCCCAGAGTCCTTGTGATAAGCCTAGTTTTTGATCACTTTCTATAATCGATCGTTTATGGCATTATTGTCAGGGATGGTAGCAAACCAAGTGTTGAGCTTAGCCATTTGTAAAATTTAAATTAAGATTATGCTTTCATCTTATTTTTTTAAGCAAATTATAATACACCACCAAAATTTTCCCAATAAACTACCACAAACCTTCATTCTAGCTACATGCAAAGAAGAAGAAGAGACACTCTAGGAAGGTACTTGCCAAATCACCCCAACAACCAACTAGGAGAAATATTTGTGCCTAAAGAAGAAGAAGAAGAAGAAGAAGAAGAGGAGGGTCATTTTGTGGATTCTATTGTAAACCTTGATGTTTCATCATCATCATTGTCATCTTCCGAAGGTGACCCACTGGGATTTTACCTCCCTGAAGAACAACCTAAGTTTAATCATTTTTCTAAAGACTTGGCCAATTTGAGAATTCAATACCCAAATCTTCAAGAATAAGAAAATACATTGCCTCTAGTCATCTACCAGCCTTAGGATCAACCTCAAGGTCTACACAGGATGGAAAATCCTCCTAATTTTCCATTTCCAATTACTGACCAACATAACGACAACAATCTCAAGAACATACCATCTCTGGCCCTTCCTAATTTATATTGACTTGTAATAGAAGACCCTGATACCTTTGTCTTCAAGTTTGATATCATTTTTCATAGTTATGACTACACCATGGATCACCATAGGCTCAAATTGTTTCTTGCAAGTCTGAAAGAGTCTTATTTGAGATGGTTTATGGGCTTAGTTGAGGATGTAGTCCATGATCGGGAAGCAATGAAGAGTTATTTATTGAAAAATTATAAGGAGTACTGCAGAGGAAATTATATTAGGGGGAAGCCATTTTTAAGATGAAATAGAAAGAGGATGAAAGCCTAGAAGAATATGTGTCAAGATTTTTGTTTATTTTATAGAAAAACATTCAACATCAACTCAACCAAGAGTCTCAAAAGTTATTCTTTTTAAGGGGTATTAATGAGGGGTGCATAAAAGAATTGGACTTGATGGAAGGAGGGGATATTACCCAATCTACATGGAATGATATCAAGAAATTTTTTGTCAAGTTTTCCAGAGTTGATGTTAAGAAAGGTCGAGGGTATAGGTCCACTACATGAAAAAAAAAAGGTGTTGGAGCCTCGCGGACAAAAATAACTCATCTTATGTCCAAATTTAACAAGGATATCATCAATAACATGGCCACACAACTAGATACAATTAGGGAAAATAAAAATAATTATGAGGTAGAAGTTATTTTGGTAGCATTCTGCCCCCATTGCATATAGAAGAAGAGAGACCCTCAGTGTAAGATCATGGCTAATCTTTAGGGCACCCAGTTTCCCACTGATTTCAAGTGAGTTTAGGGCATGAAGGTGACCAAGTAGTCTATGTTTTTAAATGGAGACCATGGACCCAATGATAAGGCACTAGTAAATTTGAGGTCAAATTCCAATGGCCATTTGTCAAATTTCCAATGCTCATTTGTCTGTATTTCAACACATGAGTCCGTCGTCATTTTTGCGTAGGAAATTGTGACAAGAGACACATCCATTGGTTTACTAACACCACATCATTTTGGAAACTTGCACATGACAACAACTTCATTATGGAATTTCCTATGGTTTATCCATCAGCATTCCAACACCATGACCTATCAAATATATACAATCTCTGTCAGAAATAACTGTCGAAAACATATCCTTTCTGACTTTATAACTGTTGGCATACCGACAGTTTCCAGCTAATTCTGATAGATATACCTATCAGATATATAGCATTACTATAGAATTTTCTATCAAAAAATTTCTATTTGTGACACTTTAACTATCGGAATAGCGATAGTCGTGCGACATTTCTTCGACAGGTTGCCCTGTCGAATGTATAGCATTACTGTCGGAAGAATTGTCGTAAATTATGATTCTCTAACATTTTATCGGTCGAAGGCATAGAACTGCTATTGGAAATTAATTATGAAATGTCAAAAAACTGACAGATATGCACATTAAAGATAAAACAGCTCAAGAGACCATCATAGACCTATGTTTATAACTTTGTAAGAGTGAGGAATAGCTTGTGCAAGGGTGAAAGTAGTTTTGATCATTTTTGTTGTGACTGTTCCTCTACGCAGTCAAGAAATGTAACTGTCTAATGATTATATTTAATGTTGAATGGATTAAATGCTTTATTCTTGGTAGAAGTGAATGGAAGGAATAATGTTGGTATTAGGTTTCATTTATTATTGAATTCAATGGTTTCCAAGATGTGTTGAGGAGTTTGGTCCTTGTTTAATGTTAACTGTTCCTGCACAATCCACTCATACAATAGTGAAATGCTATGTGGAAGGGATCGTTGATAGTTTTCCTTGAGGGAAGGGGTATTTTGAAAGACTTGTTATCATTGTATTGTGTATTTCCAATATGTTTGGATGCAGGGTAGACTGGGAGAATGAAGGATCACTCACTAATTGCATGATAACTCAGTTTTGAAGGGTCACTAAAAGAGGGGAATGAAGGATCACTCACTAATTACATGATAACCCCACCAAGCATTCTTTCCTTTAATTTTCCACAATATCTCAAAGTATGATCATTATTCTTTACTTTCTTCTATGTGCTATTCTTTCTATGGTTTTGTTATCTTAGAAATATATCAAAAATATTACAGATGTGCATATAAAAGTAAAATATTTTCCTTCAATTGTTTCACATTGAAGCATTTCCTCTTTGGAGTATTCTCTTCATTTGTACAATATCTATCAAAAATGGTTCCCATATTTCTTCAAGATCTATTTTAATCTTTGTATTGCAATTTTTATTAGATTTGACCTATAGTTGATTTCATTAGTATTTTATAACATATACTCCTAATGTGAAATGTGGAGAGAAAGAAAGAGACACACTAGGTATGAATTACATGATATATCCATCATCACTTAGCACTTAAATAATAAATAATGGACAAGGAACAACCCCTTAACCTTTGGATGCTTGTTTCATATTGGCCTCTTATTATATGCAAAGGTAGACCTATCTTAATTGGGCTAACAACCACAGTGTAGGGTCACTGGTTGAGGGGACAGTCAAGGTCTAGATGTTGATAGTAATTTATTGAGGGAAGGGGGATTGTAAAAGACTTGTTATCATTGTATTGTGTATTTCCAATATGTTTGGATGCAAGGCAGCCTAGGAGAATGAAAGATCACTCACTGATTGCATGATAACCCAGTTTTGAAGGGTCACTAGTTGAGGGGATAGTCAAGGTCTGAATGTTGATAGTGTTCCTTGAGGGAAGTGGGATTGTGAAAGGCTTATTATCATTGTATTGTTTATTTCCAATATGTTTGGATGCAAGGAAAACTAGGAGAATGAAGGATCACTCATTGATTGCATGATAACCCAATTTTGAAGGGTCACTAGAAGAGGGGGGAATGAAGGATCACTCACTAATTGCATGATAACCCCACTAAGCATTCTTTCCTTTAAGTTTCCACAATATCTCAAAATATGATCATTATTCTTTACTTTCTTCTATATGCTATTCTTTCTATGGTTTTGTTATCTTAGAAATATATCAAAAACATTGTAGATGTGCATATAAAAGTAAAATATTGTCCTTCAATTGTTCCACATTGAAGCATTTCCTCTTGGGAGTATTCTCTTTGTTTGTACAATATCTGTCAAAAATGGTTCCCATATTTCCTGTAACTATGAAAGGAATAGTGTTGGTGTTAGGTTTCATTTATTATTGAATTCAATCATTTCCAAGATGTGTTGAGGAGTTTGCTCCTTGCTTAATGTTAATTGTTTCTGCACAATCCACTGATAAAATAGTGAAATTCTATGTGGAAGGGATGGTTGATAGTGTTCCATGGGGGAAGGGGGATTGTGAAAGACTTGTTATCATTGTATTATGTATTTCCAATATGTTTGGATGCAGGGTAGACCAAGAGAATGAAGGATCACTCAATGATTGCATGATAACCTAGTTTTGAAGGGTCACTATTTGAGGGGACAGTGAAGGTCCAGATGATTGGGCCATTGGAGGACTCTAGTTCTTTATATTAATTGTTATTCAAATTGGATGCATGGATTTCTTGTGAGTTATTGGCTGCTATGTATCCTGCAACTGGATCCGTAAATCTGCATATACTTCTCTAGGGTTGTAAGCCACTTAGGGATCAAAATAGAGAAACTAAATAAAAATCATTCTTTGTCCTATTTCATTTTAACAAAGTTTCAAATATCAATGATAAAATACATTTGATACCCTAAGCTATCAATACAAATGGTGCCTAGCTAGAAGCTCACAGGCTATCCATTTGATAACAACCATCAACATTTCAAAAAAATGGATATCCTTGAGCACAAGCACTAATAACATCAAATAATGGAGTTAAAGCATGGGCTAGGGCATGACACCAGTAGAATGTGGTCATTTTAGTGACAACAATATACAATGGCATCATTAAACACATATGCCAGTAATATCAACAAACGTGAATCCAAAAATTTGAATACAGTAAATCGATATCCTTGAGCACAAGCACCAATAACATCAAATAATAGAGATAAAGCACTGGCTAGGGAATGACACCAGTAGAATGCAATAATTTCAGAGAGAAACTCCCTCAACAATAAAATGAAATGCATTCTAATATGATGCCAGAGGCTCAAAAGATGAAGAAATCACATACCTTCTCCCGCGCTCAGTTGTTGCTCCTTTTCTCCCACTCTCCAATCAAAATAAAAATGATGAGGCTGTTTCACTTTTTTTTTTAATGTATACCCCGAATCTGTTGGGAATTAGATGGTCAATTAAACACCCATCAGAATAATGACATCATCGGGGCCTATTATAAAAAAAAACACCAAATTTGTAAGAAAAAGTTACCCGTCAAAAACTTCTATCAAAATTTGGCCCCAAATGTAGTAGTGAGGTATATCTCAGGATGCTCTTACATTTAGTGATCCATTTTATATTAATAAATAGAAACCTCCTATGAATTCTTAGTACTCTCCATATATTTATGTTCAACCTCAATAACCAAATTACCCCAATCCTCAATGGAAAAATCCACAAGGGAACTGATAACAATCCCAAGGGGAAAGGAAACCATCATCGGGTAATTGGTTACATAATCAACAATGGAAAGGAGATAAAAACTGGCCCAACCAACCACAAGGATTCATGCAAGCACCTGTACAACCATAGCAGAAAAGAATTTTTCTATAACTTGTAGCCACTACTGAACCTCTAAGGCTGACTCAACTTCCTACCTAACCTGAACCAAATCAAAAAAATAGGCCTCCAGCCTAGCAACAAAATTTCTATATAAAAAATCCTACCCAATACCTTCCCTATGCTATAAATGTTAATGATGTTCATTTGCAGTCTAGTACTACAATACCTAATCCTACTCCTCATGTTATAACATAGGTCTCCTCAGAAGAAATTAATCATCCAAATGATTCACAAACTTCACCAGTAGGAACAATATATCCACTTGATAAAACCCAACATTCATCTCCTCCTTTCCCACAAAGGTTCCAAGATGAAAAAACTAAGATTCCCAAAGAAATCGCTTTTAACATACTTGATCATCTCAAAAGCATCAGTCTCCAAATCTCATTATTTCAAGCTATCAAGTGTTAGTAATAACTGGGAAGGGGGGGGGGGGGCGAGTCAATGGCCTCAAAATTTATCCATAAAATATTAACCACTACTCAATAGAACTCAAATTATTATGTCTCTACAAGATGCATGCCATGGAATACTTTATAATGATTAACTATCTGTAGGTTTTCCTTACCTGTCCTTATTCTCCTTGATTACCAATAAGCAGTATAACTATTTACTAAAACTCAGTAAATAAGAAGAGTATACCAATCAATCCAGAATCAACAATTTGAGATGAAAAGCTATAAATAAGTGAATCATACACACATAACACATTGATTTTAAAGTGGTAACCCTGTTAAGGGAAAAACCACTGCGGCCAGTACCCCAAATTTTCACTCTTCTAAAGTGAGCCCTATTAGGAGCTAACCATGTTAAAGGTTACAAACACACTGTTAAGTGTGACCTTGTTAGAGGGTTTTGTACATAGAGGTTGTCAATTAGTATTGGGCATCTATTGCTACCATCCTTGAATCAGCCTCCTTATTAGACTGTCAATAGGTATCGGGCAAATCCAATGCCACTTTCAAGAATCAATATTTTTGGCATTCCTTGAGAGATACCTCAATATATAGAAGACTATTAATATAGAAGACTGTTAAGTCTTGCTCAGTTAAGAGACTTTATGGTTCAATGGTTAAACTAAAACACTATGACATGTTCATGATTCTGTTGGAAATAATCAAGACTAACCAAGTTACTGAGAGGGGAGGGGTGAATCAGTAACTCTTAAAACTTTAAGTCATTTCTACACTTTTATATATTTAACCATTCATTCATCTAATCTACTGCAAGAATGAAAGTATAATCATTCATAACACATAAACACAAAGATTTGGTGACCCAGAAACCTTACAAAACTTTGGTACTGCAGTATAAAGTTGGCCGGTTAAGGCTTACATTGATCACTTCTGATGATCTGCCCTTTTAGAAGCAATTAGGACTGCTAGGTCCACCTTGTTAGAGGATTTACAAACATACAATGAAGTATGCACTCTGTTAGGAGATTTATGAAAGACTGTTAAGTCTACCCTATTAAAGGATTTACAAACTGATTCAACTGTTAGGATGAAACAGTAGATCTTGACTTACAACTTTATTGCTGATAAGATCCTTTGATTACTGATCACCTTCTATGATAGATATGGCTATTCTTCTCCTTTACTGACCTTGTGAAAATGCTCTTCTCTGCTGCTATTTTTTGCCTTGTTGCAGTCTCTGCTTATTACTCTTATTTCACTTTCTTACTTCAAATGGTATGATACATTACATATATATACCGTTCCCATAATTACAATTTACAAGGTCGGCCAAATACAAATAAATAAAATAAGATAAACTTATTCCTGAGTCGGCCTTTCATAAGTAAACAAAATATTACTAAGTCG
>MU223775.1:634161-670157 GCA_018584345.1 Thuja plicata | reverse complement strand
CTACCCTGTTAAAGGATTTACAAACTGATTCAACTGTTAGGATGAAACAGTAGATCTTGACTTACAACTTTATTGCTGATAAGATCCTTTGATTACTGATCACCTTCTATGATAGATATGGCTATTCCGCTCCTTTACTGACCTTGTGAAAATGCTTTGCTCTGCTACTGTTTTTCACCTTGTTGCAGTCTCTACTTATTACTCTTATTTCACTTTCTTACTTCAAATGGTATGATACATTACATATATATACCGTTCCCATAATTACAATTTACAAGGTTGGCAAAATACAAATAAATAAAATAAGATAAACTTTTCCTGAGTCAGCCTTTCATAAGTAAACAAAATATTACTGAGTCGGTAGAAGCTTGGGTTCCTCAAGCTGGCTCGGTGATCTTCTGATACTCGGCATCCACTACAATACTCAGCACCGTCATGCTCTCAGTAAGAGTAGAAGCTTGGTCCATACTAGTCCCGAAGTGTAGCTTGGAACTCGGTAGCCGTTGGTGACTCGGTAGCTATAGTGTCACTCGGTAACCGCTGGTGACTCGGTGGTAACTGACTTCTCAGTTGGCTTCAACTGATGGCTCGGTAGTTACGGTGAAGCTCGGTGACTACCGTCTGCTTGGTACATGTTGCTCTTCTCGGTAACCGCTGCTGAACTGTTCATATGCTCGGTGACTATTGTTCTGCTCGGTTTGAACTGTTTAACCGCTAAGCTTTACAAAGTGATTATTGAATGCTCGGTATAAGCTGTGGACTGAGTGATGAGCTCGGTAAGCATTCAGAATTGAATAAGTGTTTTCACTGATGACAAATATACCATAATTCCAACAGATGCAACTTTGAATTACATATTTTCAAATCTATTTAAGTACATTACCTCTCTAATCAATGTATCAATTCAATCCTCATGCTCCATTCTTTCTTCTCTATGATTTTGTGCTCACTATTCATCTGTGTCCATAGAATTCCTTATTTCTTCTTCAACTTGTTTGATTAGGACTGCATGAAGTTGTTCTTCATCAGTTTCTCTTCAACATCCTCTTTTTATTCACTCCCCTTTTTCCCATCTCTTCTAAATGAATTAATCTTGTCTCTTATATAGACATAATATTTTTGTTCTTGATTCTTGATTCTTGGTGTGAAAAACAATCCATCCAATTAGATTTAAAGCATAACTCCTAATTTTTCTCATAGAAATATTCTTTCCAACTGTACAAATCATCTTTAAATAAATCACTTAACTCTAGTCAAAGAAAACAACTAGTTAAGTCTATCTTTAGCTCTACCACATAGATATTTTGTCATTTTCTAAACTCTTTGTTCTTTCGGTCAACTCTGCAGTTAGTCATTGGTGACAACTAACAGTCCTGTTGGTGAGACTCCAGTTAGCTTCATGATCTTCATCCATTGGGAATCATTGGAAATTTACTTGGCGGGCAACCTTTTTACTTTTCTTGTCAGGCACTCTGTGGTTTTTCTTCATTCGACAACACTATAACTCTACTCGTCAGGTATCACTGTGACCTTTAATCTTTGCTCTGTCTGTCGGTGTGCACTCCATCGGCATTTTTTGTCACTTAGTGAATACATGACTTTTATGCATTTCTGAGAGCATAAACTTGGTTCCTTTGGTTCTCTAAAGTCTTTTGCATTATGTGCATGATTGTACAGATGATATCAAGTTGACATCAATGAGAATACAATCCATTAACTAATTTAATGACTTGCATTATCTTCAACTTAACATTATCAAACATTCAATCAGTTAATTTCATCAATCTCTCCCAGTCCCTTTGGCATTGATGAAAACATACTATATTATCACATTATACTATTTATAATATAATATGAAATACAATAGTTGAGATTCATCAAACTACCTACCAATCATTTTGTTCTGATAATCGATAAAATGTCTGACCATCAGTAAGCTCTGTCGAAGCTTGAATTTGATTCTTGTAGCTCTTTGTATTTCTTCTAATTATGTGTTGTGTTATCTCCTTGTGTCAATTTCTCTCTTTTTTGAATGTTCTTCTCTTTTGATGTCTTTTTCTCTTGTCAGCAACTCTCCCTTTGTATAATATTTTCATACAATCTCTCCCTATAGATATAATCTCTCCCTATTGGAGTAATCTGACAATGGATAATCTCTCTCCTTTTTCTAAAGACTATGATAGTATGGATAAACTCTCTCCCTTTGACAACAATGTCAAACAAGTATCTTAGAGATATCTGACATTAAATGTCAAGTGATCTTTTCTTTCCATCCATAATATATTCCTTGAATTTCCCTTATCCATCAGCAATACAACAATATGCTCTGGTGCTCGGTGATGATATATATCTATCTATATATAGATGTAGCTTTGAAGTTCATCTTTTTTCTTGCATCAACATGAATGATATTCTAATAATACATAGGCTAATGCAGCTTTCTAGTCATTTTACTGATTGGTAGACAAGGATTTGACCCCTAGTCTCTTTCTCAATTACTCAAATGTATCCTTGGGCAGTGGCTTGGTGCAGATATTATCCAATTGTTCTTTTGATTGCACATACTCAATTATCACTTCTTTTTCTTGAACTTGTTCTCTCAAATAATGATACTTGATGGCAATGTGTTTAGTCTTAGCATGCATGACTAGATTCTTAGAAGTGTTTATTGCACTAGTATTATCACAATAGATAATTACCGGTTCTAGGATCTTCATATACATACCTTCTAGTAACTATTTGATCAATGCAATATTTGAGCAATGTGCAGCAGCTGCAACATACTCTACTTTTGTAGTAGACTGAGAGATGCATCCTTGTTTTTTTATAATCCATGCGACAAGTCTGTCACCCATAAATAATTCTCCTATAGTTGTGCTCTTTTGGTCATCAAGATTTCCAGCCCAATGAACATCGGTAAACACCTTAAGTTAAAATTTTCCTTCTCTTCTATAACATAAGTCATATTCCCCTATATTTTTTAGATATCTTAGAATTCTTTTCACAACAGTCATATGTGATTCCCTGGGGTTAGCAAAAATTCTAGCAACAATTCCTACTGCATGTGCAATATCTGGTCTAGTATGGACAACAAACATGAGTTTTCCTATCATTGATCTGTACAAAGTCTGATTTACCTCCTATGTCTTTTCCTCCTTTGTCAACTTACATCTAGTAGCCATCGATATTCCAACTAGTTTGGAATCTTCCATCTTGAATATTTTTAGGACCTCTTTAATGTATTTGGACTGTGTAATGAAAATACCTTCACATTGTTGCATGATCTATAGACCATGAAAGAACTTGATCTCTCCAAACATAGACATCTCAAACTCTTTTCTCATCTTATTAGAAAATGATTTGCATAGCACATCATTGCCTCCAAGTATGATGTCATCAACAAATATTTTAGCAATCAAAGTGTTAGCATCAGTATCTTCTTTCAAATAAAGATTATTATTTTCACTAGTCCTTACAAATCCAATACTTAGTAGATAGGAATGAACTCATTCATACCAGGCTCTAGGAGCTTGTTTTAATCCATACAAGGATTTGTGAAGTCTACATACCATGTTTCTCTTGTCTGGATCCACAAACCCTTCTGGTTGCTCAATGTATACCTTTTCTTCAAGTATTCCATTTAGGAATGTTGACTTGACATCCATCTAGTATACCATGAATCCTTCGAATGTAACATAAGAAAGTAGTATTATTAATCCTTCTATCCTAGCAATGGGTGCAAAGGTCTCTCCATAGTCTATACCTTCCTCTTGTGCATACCCCTTGCATACTAGTCTTGCTTTGTTTCTTGTGACTTCTCCATTCTCATTCAACTTATTCCTGAATATCCATTTAGTACCGATGACATTCTTGTCATCTGGTCTTGGCACAAGTGACCATGTCTTTTTCTTCTCAATCTTCTCAATCTCATCATTCATATTACTTATCCATTCTTCATTATCAAGTGTAGCATTGATAGATTTTGGATCAAGCTCACAAATTAAACAACTTGAGTTTAAAGACTTACTTCTTGTTCTTGTACCAACTTTCTTATCTCCTATGATCTGGATCTCTAGATGGTTCCTTATTACATATCTGGCAAGTATAGGTACAACTCTTTGTCTATCAACTTGATCATTATTTTATTCTTTATTATGTTCTTCATCACTCTGCACATTATTTTGATTATTATCTTGACCGTCGGTAACTGCAACCTGACCGTCAATTGCAACATTTTGTTGTTCTGAAATTAAGCATTGTTTCTCTGGTAGAGTGTTAGATTATTCATAGTATACAAACTTTTTTTAGTCCTCTGGTTCTTTTGTGCTTCCCACCTCATTATTTTCTACAAATTCATCTATATTTACATTTTCACTTTCAACAATTTTGTTAGAAGCCTTGATAAGACATTTATATGCTTTGCTCTTGGTGGAATACCCTAGAAAGATACCTTCATCACTTTTAGTGTCAAGTTTTCCATTTCTATCATCCTTTAAGATATAACATTGAATACCAAAGACTTTGAAGTAACTTACATTGGATGTTTTCCCATACCATAGCTCATAGGGTGTATTCTTTGGTTCCTTCTTCAATTGTTCTCTGTTTAATGTGTAGACAAAAATACTGATAGCTTCCCTCAAAAATATTTGGGTGATTCCTTTTTCTATCATCAGTGATCTTGCACAATCAACTATGGATCTGTTCCTTCTCTTAGCAATCCCATTTTGATGTGGTGTTCTTGGTGTAGAAACCTGTCCTTTTATACCATGCTCATTGTAGAAATTAGTGAATTCATCTGATATAAACTCACCTCCTCTATCTAATCTCAAGAATTTCAAATCCTTACCACTTTATTTTTCTACCATAGCCTTATACCATTTAAACGTCTTGAATGCTTCTAATTTATCTTTTAGAAACATAATTTTCATCATTCTAGATTAATCATCAACAAAGAGAATAAAATATCTATCTCCATAATAACTCTATGTCCTCATTGGTCCACATAGATCAGTATGGAATAATTCTAGGATATCATTAGATGTATGGGTTTTACTTTTGAAACTAGACTTTGTCATTTTACCTTTTTGACAATTCTTGCACATGATGTTGTTGGGCTTTGTCATCCTCGGTAAGCCTCTTACATTTCTCCTTCTACTTATTTTCATCATGTTCTCAACATTCACATGACACAATATTTTGTTCCACAACCATATGTCTTCATTTCTAGCCACTAAGCAAGTGGTTTTAGTATCTTCATCTTTGTAAGAAGGTAGTTGGCTTTCTTTCCTTTTTCCTTGTAGTCTCAGATATCTCTTCTTTTTGATTGTCGATAACTTCTGTAATCTTTGTTATCACCTCTGTTAGATTTCTTCTAAAAAGGTCTTTCATTACCTCTGTCATCTTTTCTTCTATTAGGACATCTTGCAGCAAATTTTCTAATCTCTTTACAATTCAATCATACAAGTGGTAAATTTCCTTTGTATTTACCTTTTCCTCTTTGCATTCTTCTAGCCATAAGTGTTCCTATTTCATCTAGATCTTCTTCTTCACTTTCACTTTCACTTTCACTTTCACTTTCACTATCTCTTCTAGATGTGTGTCTATGACTTGATTTTCTTATTCTTATAGAAGACCTAAATGCAGACTCTAAGTTTGGTAAGACACTATTATCAAAGTTAATCATCTCAAATGAAATCAATCTACCAATTAAACTATCAAGAGTAAATGTATTGTTTACGACTACTCTCATTTTTTGAATAGCAGAAAATCTAATAGAATATACAAGCAAGTAAGGTTCTTAAGATTTTACTTACCACTATCTCCTCTTCAAGTGTACCTCCAACTCCTCATATAGAATTGACTACTTCTTTTATTCTTGTGTTGTATTATGTGATGTTTTCTCCTTTTTTCATTCTGAGATCATCAAATTTTCCTCTAAGGATTTCAGCCTTGGCTCCTAGAACATTTGTATCACCTCCATGTACAAGCTTTAGTTTGTCCCACATCCTCTTTGCAATTTTTCAATCTTTGACATCTTCAAATTTTGCATCAGAGTGTGAGGAAGAAAGCTCTATGACCATGCACTTGTGTTCTTACTTTTCCCTCAATTGATCTACTATTAATGATCCTATGGGCAACACATATTCAGTATCTAGGAATTGAGTAACATCATTACCAATACCTAATAAGTGGAGTCCTATCCTACTTTTCCATGAAGAAAAGTTGTCTTTTTTCAACTTAGGCACATCTCATTTGTTCATCTTGTGATCTTGACTTAGGTCTTGAAACCTTCCTTTCTAAGAACACAAGCTCTGATACCAATTGTTAATAATAACTAAGGGGGGGGGGGGGGGGGGGGAATCAGTGGCCTCAGAATTTATCCTTTAAAACTTAACCACTACTCAATAGAACTCAGATTATTATGTCCCTGCAAGACGCATGCCATGAAATAATTTATAATGATTAACTATCTATTGGCTTTCCTTGTCTGTCCTTATTCTCCTTGATTATTGATAAGCAATATAACTATATACAAAAACTCAATAAGTAAGAAGAGTATACCAATCAATCTAGAATTAACAATGTGAGATGCAAAGCTATAAATAAATGTATCACACAAATAACACATGGATTTTAACATGGAAACCCTATTAAGGGAAGACCACTGGGACTGGTAGCCCAAATTTTCACTCGTCTGAAGTGAGCCTTGTTAGGAGCCAACCTTGTTAAAGGTTACACACACACTATTAAGTGCAACCTTGTTAGAGGATTTTATACATAGAGTTTGTCACTTACTATCAGGCATCTATTGCTACCATCCTTGAATCAACCTCCTTCTTAGACTATCAATAGGTATCGGGCAAATCCAATGCTACTTTCATGAATCAACCTTTTTGGAACTCCTTGAGAGATACCTCAATATATAGAAGACTATTAAGTATTGCTTGGTTAAGAGACTTGATGCTTCAATGGGTAAACTAAAAAAATATGACCTATTCATGATGCAACTTTGAATTGTAGATTTTCAAATCTATTTAAGTACATTACCTCTCTGATCAATGTATCAATTCAATCCTTGTGCTCCATTCTTTCTGCTCTATGATGATATGCTCACTGTTCATCGGTGTTTGCAGAATTCCTTAGCTCTTCTTCAGCTTGTTTGATTAGGATTGCATGAAGTTGTTCTTCATCTATTTCTCTTCAGCATCCTCTTTTTATTCACTCCCCTTTTACCCATCTCTTCAAAATGAATTAAGATTGTCTCTTATATAGACATAATATTCATGTTCTTGATTCTTGATTCTTGGCATAAAAAAAAATTCCAGCCAATTAGATTTAAAGCATGACTCCCAATTTGTCTCATAGAAATATTCTTGCCAACTATACAAATCATCTTTAAATCAATCACTTAACTCTGGTCAAATAAAATAACTAGTTAAGTCTATCTTTAGCTCTGCCAACTAGATATTTTGTCATTTTTTGAACTGTTTGTTCTATCGGTCAACTTTGTAGTTAGTCGTCGGTGACAAATGACAGTTCCATCAGTGAGACTCCAGTTAGCTTCATGATATCTGTTTGTCGGGCATCATTGGAAATTTACTCATTGGGCAACCTTCTAACTTTTCTTGTCAGGCACTCTGTGGTTTTTCTTCGTCGAGCAACACTATAACTCTGCTCGTCGGGTATCACTATGACCTTTCATCTTTTCTCTGTCAGTTAGTGTGTACTTTATCGATGTTTTTTGTCACTTAGTGAATACATGACTTTTATGTATTACTAAAAGCATAAAATTGGTTCCTTTGGTTCTCTGAAGTCTTTGGCATTATGTACATGATTGTAGAGATGATATCAAGTAGACATCAATGACAATACAATCCATTAACTAATTTAATGACTTGCATTATCTTCAACTTAAAATTATCAAACATTCAACTAGTTATATGTCATCATCAAGGATGTTCCAACCTATGGAAAGGCTATCAAGTAAGCCTACTCCAAGAAACCTAGTGAAAAACAAAGGACCCCTAGAGTGTTCATGTGTTAGGAAATCTAGAAGACATCATTCTTGGCAAGGTAGTTGTTCCCAAATATTATGACCCTAGAAACCATGTTATTGATGTTACTCTCAATGGGACATCCATCAAGAATGCTTTAATTTACCTATTAGAAGCTATAAATGTTATGACCAAAGATATAATGCAACAAATCCATATTACCAATCTCAGGAATACACCTACTATCTAGCACCTAGCAGAAAGTTCTAGGGTTAAGCCTGATGGGATGGTAGAAGATATAATTGTCAGCATAGAGTCTTGGTCATACCTTACTAAATTCATGATACTGTCACCTAAAGCCACATCTGGGGGATATCCAATAATTCTAGGAAGACCCTGATTAGCCACTACTAATTTTTATATAGGTTTTTTTTATCAAGAGATATGAATTTCTTTGATGGTCAGCAAACAAAGACATTAGCCTTATATCCGCCTACCCAACCACAAATGGAAATATCCACCTCAATCTAGATAGAAATAGGAGAAGAGGTCAAGGTACTCAATTCAATATCCTAATTGATGATGTTTCAAATACACCCTTTCCTATAAATTCAAGAAGAGGATATCCTTATCACAAATATTCTCCAAAACCAGTATCGACAAAGTTCACATTCAGAATATCAAGATTCCCATCATTTCTCCCTGTATCCTTTGTATCTAGATTGTGATTTTTCTCCATCTCCTAAAGCCAAAAACCTCTACCACCACTTTCTTCCACATGAAATATAATTACCTTTATTCACTTATGCTTCTATGGTAGAGCTAACCAAACCAATTGAAGTTTGTCCATGATGCTTCCTGCACAACAATAGCCATCTTATCCCTTAGCAGAAAACATCCTTGGTCAAGCTCTTAAAACATCATAAAAAATTATTTTTTCTGGGACTATGGAGATATGAAGGGCTTACATCCTAAGTTATGTACTCATAGAATATATCTTAAAGAGGATAAAGTCCCTGTTAGGCAGTTTCAACAACTTGTAAATATTGCATTAAGGGAGATAGTGAAAACTGAACTACAAAAACTTCTTAGTGTTGGTTTCATCTACCCTGTCTCAAATAGCCAGTGAGATTATCCATTAGTGATAGTCCCAAGAAAGGAGAAATATGGAGGGTATGTGTAGATTATAGAGAACTCAACAATGCCACTAAAAATTACCACTTCCCTCTTCCACTCATAAATTGGGTGCTAGACTCCTTAGTAGGAAAAAGCTATTTTTCATTCCTTGATGGATACAATGGGTATAAAAAAATTAGGATTCTTCCTAAGGACCAACAAAAGACAACCTACACCTATCCACGGGTAATATTTTCATAGTCAGTCTTTCCCTTTTGCCTCTATAATGCACCAACAATTTTTTAGCAGGCAGTCATTAGTATCTTTACTGATATCTCCCATGATTGTATGGAGATATACATAGATGAATTCAATACATAGGGGAAACATATGAGGAATATTTGTCTAACCTTGGAAAATTTCTTCAAAGATGTGAGGAACATAATCTATCCCTGAACAGTGAAAAATTCTTTATGATGACACAAGAGAGGGTAGTCCTCAAACACCATATTTCTTCTATTGGTATTCAAGTTGATCCTAAAAAGGTCCAAGTCATTTTGGATCTTCCCACACCAACCAAGAAAAATAGATTTCAGACATATAGGCTACTACATAAGGTTTATTAAAGAATTTAGTAAAATGGAAAGCCCAATTTATTCATTGCTTACAAAATATTTTGAGTATCTATGGACTACAACTTGCGATGAACCCTTCCTGTAGCTTTAGTTTGTTCTTACTCAAGCCCCTATTCTAACATGGACCAATTGGTCATTGCCCTTTCATATTAAAAATGATGCCTCTAATTATGTTGCGGGTGTTCTTTTGGGGAAAAAAGAGGATTCTATTGAACATTCCATCTACTTTATCAACAAAATTTTGCAGGAACCTGAGTTGAACTACATAGTAACTGAGAAAGAACTCCTTGATGTCATCCATGCCCTCAACAAATTATGTCATTATATTACCAGATAAAAAATCTATATGCACATGGACCATGCAACCATTAAGTATTTGAATAAAAAGCCTACTATCACAAGCAAATTATCCAGATGGATTCTATTACTACAAGAGTTTGACATCACAATAATTGACAGGCTAGGTAAGGCAAGTGTAATGGTTTATTTCTTGTCATGATTGCAAAATCATGATAGTCCTTAGGTCATAGATGATATTATTCTAGATGAGCACCTATTCTCCATCTTGGCCAGTACACCTTGGTATGCTGACATTGCTAACTACTTTGGTTCTCACAGGATCCCCGCACATTTCTCATCAAAGGAGAAGCAACTTCTCATAGAGAAGACCTTCAATTTCTCTTGGGTAGTAACTTCTTATTTTATACTAGACCTGATAAGATCATCCAAAGACGTGTGAGAGAAGATGAGATGTATGACATCCTTCATGCATGCCATGATGAGCTATGTGGAAGAAATTTTGCATCCAACATAACAATAATGAAAGTATTGACCACTAGTTACTACTGGATAACTTTACATAAGGATGAAGCTCAGTATAATAGGAAGTGTGACAAATGTCAATGAATGGATAGACCTAAAAAGTATGAGAAAAATAATCTCTTTCCCCAAGTGGTATTCAATCCATTTGATAAGTGGGGATTTGATTTCGTCAGCCCAATCAACCCTCCATCCAACTATAATCCCTATATACTAGTTTGCATAGATTGTGTGACTAAGTGGGTGGAATTATGACCAATGAAACATGAAAGGGAGAACAAGGTGGCTGAATTCCTGTATGAGGAAATTTTTACAAGATATGGTGTTCTCAAGGATGAAAAAGTAAAACATTCATCATCAAAATTCCAACCCATACCATCCCCAAGCTAATGGAAAATAAGAGATCACCAACAGAGAGATTGAAGTCATTCTCACCAAAATTGAATAGCTACACAAGCCAGATTGGAGAAGCATGCTTCAAAAAGTTTTTTGGCCATACAGGAAAACCTAGAAAAAAAAAACATGATTCACACCATTTGAATTGGTGTACGATAAATCTGCAATGATTCCAATTAATTTTGAGTAAAATTTTTTACGTATAGTAATAGATTTGAACATGGATCTTCTTGCAGCTCAAGAGGAGTGGCTCCTACAGCTCAATACTCTAGATGAAATGACAAAGGAAGCACTAAAAAAAATAAACATAGTCCAATTACAACAAAAGAAATGAGATGATGCACACATATAGAGAAAACTATTTTCTCTTGGTGGCTAGGCTCTCCTCTATGATTAAAGATTTCAAGAAACATAAGGTAAGCTAACTTCTCATTGGCTCGGTCCTTGTGAAATAGAAAAACTATTTGACAATGGTGCATTACAGTTACCTACAATCAACCCTATGCATTTCAAGCTACTGGTCAATGGAAATATACTTTGTCGATACCACAAGGTAGCAACCAAGGATGAATTCCTGCGCCAATTCAAAAAACCTAATATAGTTGAAGAACTTCCTGCAGCTAATGAACCTCCTACAATGCAAGAACCTCTTGTAGCTAAGAGGAGTACATTTATGCTCTATTTTTCTGCCTCCTCATCTTACGTCATGTAGTCCATAAAAATGTTTCCTTTTTGAAGGGAAACCACTCCTTTCCATAATAACCCCACTCCTTTCCACCTCACCTCATGTCTTTTCAATGTCATTCATCTTTCCACCTCATCCTTACATCCTAGATCTACCTTTCTCAGCCTACATTAGCAAATATTTTCCAAATTTGGGCATTCAATGGTATAGATCATCCAGCTACGCAATCACATTTATTATTATTATTTAATACACTTACTTATTTATACATGATCATAGTTAAATTATGTTTAATGCATTGCAATCATTCCTACATCACTGTCCTTTTTCACATGCATGTGAGGACACTTTTCACCCTTTTTGTAGGAGGCGGGGTTGTTATTCTCTACCATTATTATTTGATCCCTTCTCCTTTCTCATAACTTCCACAACCATTCTTGCAAATTTATATGAAAAAAGAGTGAGCTCTCCTAACCTCCAAGCTCTTGGTAGTCAGGTCACGATGGTCCAAGGCTAGGTTCGTTGGCCAAGTGACTATTTTTTTGAGGCGATAGTTGGTTTTGACCCATCAACCTCTGAAACTTCAATGATAATGGATTTCTTGCAAGCATTCCTTCTACACCAAAGACCCAAAATGATGACCAACAAGGGGTTTCATGAGGTGGAAAATTCTGGGCCTATTGATAGACTTGGCATTAACTAGAAAAGACTGCAATCGTCAATGACAAGAAAGGTACCCCTACTCTCATACTTTAACACGCGCATGCCCACTCAGATAAGTAATGACATTTAAAGACTATTTTTTTGGTGCAAGTGGCATGAATGCCACTTGGGACAAATTTTAACTACCCATTCATGGGAACTAATTCCAGTTCCACCATTAAGATTGAAAGGATGGAGGAGAAAGAAAAATTAATGGCCTGCTAGTGAACTAGCCTCTACAGCTGGCATATTCATCACCTTGACATCCAAGGTTGCACAAAATAGGATGGTGAACCTTCTTATTGGGTGGACATGGTTCTTAGATCTCATAAAGAATATAGAACAAAAGAGGGGCCTTTATGAATTCCTTCCATAAGAACAAAACTGGGAAAGGCTCTCAGAGATGCCATGTCTTCTTAGCACATAAAAATTGGGCTTTACAAACTCAACAAATGTACAAGATGACTCATAGAGATTACCCATGATGTGTAGAGTTCTAAAAATTTTACAGGGTCAAAATCTAACTCTCAAGACATAGCCAAGTATTTATAGTGAACTACCACACTTTATAGACCCAAATTTATAGAATTTAAAAAACTCAGAGGAGGAAACAAACTACTAGCTAAAAAAATACAACCCAAAGGGTGGGCATCTCACCTTCAAGTTGGATGACTATGAAAGGAAAAGAGATGCACTAGGCTCAAGGATGATGTCATTCCAAATAACAGACATGACCTGAATGATGAAGGCAAACAATCACCCAGAAAACATGAAAAACAAACCCAAAAGAAGATGAACAACAGAGACAAAAAAAAAAAAGCTATACAGAAGCAAAAAACCAGGCACAAAGAGAAATGAAACCCAACAAAAACCAAGGGAAGAAAACAACACATAGATAAAGAAAAGGAAACCAAACAAAAAAAAACACAGGAACCTAAGAGCCTACTTGGAACTCAGAATGTTGAAAGGGGGTGCTGCAAATAGCTTCAATCAGTCACCTAAACACTCCACCAAAATCGTTGAACACACCTATGTACCTTCTAGCTCAAGCATCTTACTTCAGAAAATGATTCGCTTCTCTCTCAAGATAATTTTTCAGAAGGTAATTAGTTTGTGGTAAATTTAAAAGTGACAAGGTAAAGGCCTTAAATAATGCCTCAAAGAGCACATTAGTTACCAAAATTTATTTTGCAAATCATGTCAGCTACTGGGGTCTGGACGCCCAGAGTACCTAATGATCATTCACCTTCGAGAAAAGAAGAATGGTCACCATATCTCAGAGATATGAAATAACCATCTTGGTAACGACACTCTAGGAGCTCAGTTCAAGAGAAAAAAAAAGGACACCAAAGAAGGAGAAAGGACAAGCAAGGCCAAAGCCTTGAAGGAATGAAAACCAAACCAAAGGAAAAAAGGGCAAAAAGAAGACGGGACCTAAAATTTTGTACACAAAATGTGGGTATGGGTATGTAGGGAATAACACCAACCTGGTGAAGGAACAAATGGAAAAAAATATGAAAATCAGGGAAGTGATGGCTAAGATGAAGAGAAAGATGAGAGGAGGAAGAGATGATGGTTTCTTTGGAGATAATGAAGAAGGGAGTGGAGAGGACACCCCTAGGAAGGAAGAAGAAGAGAAAGTTCCTACATACAAGAGACCCCTCCTTAATGCCCTAAAATATATCAAGAGGAGAACCATGGATGTCAAATTGGACCTTCTAGTATTCAATGGGAAGATGGACCCTAGCTTGGTTCCAGATTGGATTGAATTTGTAACAAGCTTCTTTGAGTCAGAGGAGATTCTTGAAAAACAAAGAGTGAAGATGGAAAAATATAAGTTGAAGGAGGAACCCATAACATGGTTGAACTTCATCTAGAAAGAAAGGGTGAAGGATGAAAATAACATGATAACTTCATAGATGAAGATGGTTTCTTTGTTCTGAGAAACATATGTACCTAAGGATTATGAAATCCAACTTTACAAGAGAAGACATAACCTGAGACATGAGTATATGGATGTAGGAACCTATACTAAAGAGTTTCAGAGGTTTTGTATCAAATCTCAAATAAAAGAGACTAAGAATGAAAAGATACTAAGGTATATGAATGGTCTAAGGATAAAAATTCATGAGGAATTGAATCTGTTGAGCCCTAATGCAGTACACAAATTTTATGAACTATAATTGAGGGTAGAGGATAAGATAAAATGGAAATAGGATCAGAATAACAAAGGTAGAGGTAACTAGAATTTCATAGGAATATGGAACTCTTGGGGAAGAGGAAAGTCCCCTAAACCATTTGGTGAACAAAATTAGGGCAACAAGGAGCAAGTAGAATCAGCTCTAGAGGAAAATATAGAGGGAGAAGACCCTTTTGAAGGGGAAAATTTGGGGGAAGAAATAGTGGACCCCTAAAATGCTTCAACTATAATTAGTTAGAGCATCATGCCAGTAGATGTCGAGAAAGGATGGGATCCAATACCCAAGGAGAAAGAAGGACATAGTTGAAATAAGAAGACAATCAAAGTGTTAAATTCCCATCTAAAGAACTAGAACCTAAAGATGGAGAATTATTAATGATGAGACAAACCTTGTTGCAAGTGCCTTAAGCCTAACAACCACCACAGAGAAAAACTTTGTTTTGAACCAACTATAGAAGCCATTAAAAGGTATGTAAATTGATCATTGATCCTAGTTCTAGATAAAATTTAGTGTCAAATCAAATTGTGAAGAAACTTAAGCTGCAAATATTTCCTCATTTTTGTCCATATAATGTTTCATAGCTTACTAAGGGTCAGAAAACTCTAGTGAAAGAACAAACTTGGGTAGAATTGTCTATGGAAGACTATTAAGACAAATTATTGTGAGACATAGTGGATATGGATGTATGCCATCTACTTTTAGGTAGACCTTGGCAATATTATGTGGATTCCATCCATAGCAGAAGGAAGAATACCTATACCCTAATCAAGGATGGAATCTCCTATCCTGTTAAGCCCTTCTTTGATCCAAAACAAGAAAATGAACCCTTATTCATAGTAATTGGGGAAAAAGAGATGGTCAAAACCATAAAATAATATAAAGGAGGGTATGCACTAATCATGAAACCCAAAGAGGAGAAAAACAAAATGAAAATAAACCAATTTCAAGAGAAGTTTAAGATCTGTTAGACACTAACCATGATATGGTTGCTAGTGATCTACCCTCATCCTTTCCAACCTTATGGGACATAGGTCACCAGGTAGAGTTTATACATGGTGCTTCTTTTCATAATAAGGTGCCATACAAATTGACCCTTGTCCAAATGCAGAGATATCTAAACAAGTCAATAAATTATTGATTAAAGGACTAATAAAAAATATCTTAAGCCCTTGTATAGACCCATCAGTTTTATCCCTTAAGAAAAATAAGAAATGGAGAATGTGTATTAATAGTAGGTTAGTAAATAAAGTCACCATCAAATACAAATACGCCATTCTAAGGATAGAGGATCTACTAGACAAATTGGGAAATGCGTGTTACTTCTCCAAAATTGATTCAAAGTCAGGCTACCACCAAATATAGATAAAGTTAGGAGATGAATGGAAAATCAAATTCAAAAAAGTAGAGGGCCTATATGAGTGGATTTTGATTTTCTTTGGCGATGGGTAATGAGCCCAACACCTTAATAAGGTTAATGATTGAAATATTTGATTATTATAATGGTAAGTTTCTTGTCGTTTATCTTGATGATATATTGATCTTTAGCAGCAACAATGAGGATCACCTCAAACATTTGGAGCAAGAATGAAGAGTTTACATGAACATAAACTAATCATAAATTTGGAGAAATGTGTCTTTATGCAGGAAGAGCTCATATTTTTGGGAATTGTGATCTCCAAGGGACACTCAAGATGGACCCTTGAAAAGTGGATGCAATTGTTAATTGGTCACCTCCTAAAAACCAAGGTGATGTTACAATTTTTCATGGGATATCTTGCTTCAATAGAAAATTCATCAAAAATTTTAGTCATGTGTGTGCACCCATGCTTCATTCCATCAAGGGTGGAAAAAGAATCAAATTATTTTGGACCAAGGAAGCCAATGATTCTTTTGAGTATTTGAAATCAAGGGTAGCATAGTACCCTATACTTACCCTTCCTGATTTCAATAAAGTGTTTACTGTGGAGACTAATGCAAGTAGCCTTGTAATTGGGGTTGTTTTAAGCCAATATAGGAGACCAATGATATTCTATTTTGAAAAACTAAATGATGCTAAGAAAAAGTACTCTACCTATGAATTGGAACTTTATACAATGGTGTAGGCTATAAAACAATGTAGACACTACCTATTACCTATGGAATTTATTGTATACATAGAAAAAAATACATTAAGTGATTTGCACTCTCAGGATAAACTTAGTTTCAAACAAAATAAATGGATGGAACAATTTTACACATACTCCTCAATCAAGAATAAAATGGATCAAGCCGATAAAGTGGCTAATGCACTAAGTAGGAGGATTGTTTTGATACCATAGATACAAATACAAAGCATTGGGATGAATTCTTGAAAAGATCTATACATTGGTGATGCAGACTTTGGGGAAGCCTATTATGTATGCATAAAACCTATTGATAGGTATCATACTAAACTCTCTAGATTTTTAATACAAAATGGTCTACTATTTAAGGGTAATGAGTTATGTCTTCAAAGGTGTTCAATGAGGGATAACATTTTTAAAGAAAAACACTATGGTGGAATGAGTGGTCATTTTAGTTTAGACAAGACCTTAGAAGTAGCGAGGGGATACAACCATTAGCCCAAATTTGAACATGATGTCAATAATTTTGTGGAAACTTGTGTTATATTATAAAGAGCCAAAGGTATTTACACCAATTAGGGTCTTTATCAACCCCTACTCATACTATCAAAACCATGGGAATAAATTTCAATGGATTTTGTAATAGGAATTCCAAGAACAAAGAAAGGGTATGAAAACATTTTTGTAGTGGTTGACAAATTTAGAAAAATGGCACATTTCATACCTTGAAAAAGAACTCATGATGCCTCACACATTTCATATTTTTCCTTCAATGAAATTATTAGGATTCATGGCATTCCTTTGTCAATTGTTTTAGATAGAGATGTAAAATTTCAAGGACATTTCTGGAGAACTCTCTAGAAAAAGTTTGGGACAAACTTGTCCTTTAGCTCTACCTACCATCCTCAAACACTGGTAAAAAAAAATTAGTGAATAAATCACTTGGAAATATTTTATGGCGTCTAATAAAAAAACATTCTCAGAATTAGGACAGGATACTTCCACAAGTAGAATATTCCTTTAATGGTTCAGTCAATTGGTCCATAGGGAAAATACCTTTTCAAGTACTCTATAGTTTACACCCAAGGGGACCAATGGAAATTAGAGAACTACCAAATGATCCTAAAATAAGTGTCCATGGAGAATAATTTTCATATTTGATAAAGGAAGTACAAGATCAAGTCAAAGACAACTTCGAATAAGCAATCCAAAAATATTGGACTCATGCAGACATAAAAAGAAGGATAGTACACACTTCAAAGTTGGTGACAAAGTGTGGCCTTATCTTAGAAAATAAATACTTCCCAATTGAAAACATTAAAAGACTCATATGAAGAAAATAGGACCCTGCACTATCCAACAAAATTTTTGCAAAAATGCATATGAGATCAGTCTTCCTCCCACACTAGCAATCTCTCCAATTTTTAATATTTTTGAATTAAGTACTTTCAAAGAAAATGTAGGCATTGTAGGTACTCAACAAGATTAAGATGAAACTCATGATGACTGGATACAAAATATTAATCCCATCCTACCTCTCTAATTACACAAGATCCTTGAGTAAAATCGTTTGAAACAAACAAGGAATAATACTTACATGTTGTATCTTGTTAAATAGAAGGGCATCACATACATTAATGGTACTTGGATAATAGAAAAAGACATTTTCCAGCATGGATTCACTTTGGATTAGTTAACCTCAAGTGGTAACTTTATTTCTCTTCCACTAGGGGAGTATGGTGTAGGAGAACCATGATGCAATCATATATGTCCCGGGATACCCCAAACTTGTCTTGGTTCACTTTAATAGGATTGGTTCCATTGGACCAGTTAGCTATGTAATAAGGATCCACTTGTGAGACAAAGTACCAAGTTGGTAATCTATAAACCACTTGGTCAACCTTCATCAATGTATCAATAAATGTTGAATTTTATGTTAGATAAGTATTTTGGATGTTTTTATAAAGTAAACTTTCTCATTAGAAGCAAGAATTGCAAAAAATGCATAACATGTTGCTAAGCAACTTTTTGCAAAAGTTGTCAAATTTTGCAAACTCCATTGTAACCACCATCCCAATGGTTATAAAATTTAAAAATTGGTTATAGATGTTGGGAGATGCCTCTAAAACACCTCTCTTAGTCAGGTTGGAGCAACATAATGTAATTTTGCAATTTGAATCAATAAAATAAACATAGTACTCCTATAACAGTCAAATTGCCTTGCTTTGTAGTGGGTTATACATATTCATGAAGGGTTGAAACCAATTTTGGAACGAAGAAGAAAGAATTGTGTTTCATTTGAAACTAGTTTGATCCCTTGAGATCCCATGAGGAGAAAGTTAGAGCCATTTTTGTAAGAAAAGGTCACAAGCCCTAGGTTTGCTAGGCTTTGGCATTCAAATGCCATTTTCTCATGTTTTCAACAATGGAAAATTTTGAGCCTTGGTGAAATGAGAAAGTGGAATGTTTATTTTAATGTTTTGGTGTTCATTTGTAGGGAGATTATGGCACATGTGTGTTTGATGTAAAATAAGACATACATCTCTATGTAGTTTTCTTCGCCAATTTAGATTGAATGTAGAGACAGAGCATGAAGGGATGGAATCTACAAACAAGATCATATATTTTGTGTTTTAGTGTCCTATACCAACTTATGCAATCCTTGGTTTGGGTGTCTGGTAATTTGTGTATGAACTTGTTTTTTTAATATATGCCTAATTGGTATTTTAAGGTCTAGAAGGACAGTTGGGGTTTGGGTACCATTTCATTTATGCATAACTCCTAGTGTTGAGACCTTTGATTTCTTCAAAAATGGTGTCTAGAAAGATGTTTTTTTGGGCAATCCTTTGGGGAGATAAAAATTTATCCTTTAAAAACTACTAAAATAGGGATAGTATGGATTAGGCCCCCTAAAGAATGAAGTACACTATGGAAAAGTTGAGGAAGGAATAAACCACTTGGATCATGTTAGGATGGAAATAAATGGGTAGGAACCAGATGTATTTCAGCCCTCTTCATAGTCTTTTCATTTTGGTGTCTTGATAGAATAATTAGCCTTTATAAGCACTTAGGGTCCAATGGGTCAAGAAGGTGATTATTGTAAGACCTACCCAACTCATGTTGTATGAAATATTCAAGGTTCAATATAGGTCAGAAGAGATTGGTACTATGTTGTTATAAGGTATGGAGTCCTTCCTTGAGAGATCATCCTCAAGTTTTATAGGTCTCATTAAATCTAGGCTAGCTAGAGTGTGGAATTGAGGAGGGCTCTGCATCAATAAGTTTACAAATATTAGAAATTATGAGACTGTTAACATGGAAGACAATGAAGATATTAAAATCTATTTTCAAAGAGTTGAGAATGGAGTTAATGAATTCTAGAACCATGGAGGCACTATTACATATGAGGTCTTCATGGAGAGTATTTTTGATGACATTACTAAATAGTTACAATGACAAACTTTTAGAAATTGAAGAGGTGTATGATGTAAAGAAGTTTACCAAAGAATAATTGTTTGGTATGATGACCAAATTTGAGATAAGGAAGTTTTGGCGAGACAAGAATAGATCAAAGAAAAAATTCAAAGATCCAAAATAAGAAGATGATCCTGACGGTGATGATCAAGAAGAGTTTGAGGCTAACTTAGAAATAATATTGAAGAAAGTTACCAAAAAGTACAAAGGTATGCTACCCCTAAAATGGTTGAGGCATTGTAAGATTGGTAATTTGGCTAATAGATGTCCTCAAGAAATCCTAGACATAAGTTCAAAAGGTTCAATAAATGGCTTAGTATGTGAATGAACATGCTAGTATCTCAGATGATAAATAAAAGATTGATGATTGCTTGCTTTATGCTAAAGAAGAAGAGAAATAAAAAATATATATCTCAAACATATGTGCTAAAGTTGATGATAATGTTAAAAATGATTTATATGCTTGAAGGAACATAAATTAATTTCTAATTGATAGTGGTTTCTCTTGTCATATGATAGGAGATAAAAGTATTTTTTATCACTTAAAAATATGATAGTTGTGTTGTTAGATTTGGTGATGATAAGGAAACGTATATTGTTGGTAAAGAATCTATTACATTTGATGGTAAGAATAAAAATGACTATATTTATTATGAGAAACGTTTGTATCACAATCTGTTGAGTGTTGGACAGTTGTGTGAGAATGGACATGATATTATTTTTAAGGATGAAGCATGTGAAATCAGGAAGAGATGTAATTTCTATAGGAAAGGAAACATGAAGGAATATGTTCTATCTATAATGAGCCTCTGAAGGATGTTGCTTGTTATCTTAGATTGATGATATAGTTGGAACTGACATTGTAGAATGCATCATATTAATTTTGACAATCTATTGAGAATAAGCTCATTTCATCCAATGAGAGATTTAACCATACTGTGTAAAACCAAAAAACATCATTTGCAAGAGTTGCCAAGAAATGAAGCAAATAAAAGAAACATTCAAGGCAAAAGATCATTCATCTACCAGTGTGCTAAAGATTTTGCACAATGATCTTTGTGGTGTGACCAAAAAAATAAGTTTTCAAGGTAAAAGGTAATTTATACTATTTATTGTTAATTATTCAAGGATGACATGGGTTTCATTTCTTAGAGATAAATATGAAGTATTTGAGAAATTTAAGATATTCAAGGCTGGAGTTGAAATTGAATGTAGTAGAAACATTAAGTGTTTGAGATCTGATAAAGGTGGAGAATTTACATTTGATGCATTTTAAATTTTTTATGAAAATCATGGCATTAAGAGACAATTTTTAGTAGCAAGAAAAACATAGCAGAATGGTTTTGTGGAAAGGATGAATCAGACGATTCCAGAAGCAGCTAGAACTATGATGAGAGAAGAAAATATATCAAAGATATACTTGAAAGAAGTAGTACATACTGATATATATAATCATTAGAGTTATGTACTAGTAAAAGTATGGAAAGACTTCATATGAATTATGGCATGGAAGAGTACCGGTTGCTAAGTATTTCAAGATTTTTGGTAGCAAATGTTAGATATGGAAAGATGAAGACAATATTGGAAATTTTGATAGAAGGGTTGATGAAGGAATATTCTTGGACTATTCTACTAGAAGAAAGACATATAAGTGCTACAATAAAAACTAAACAAGATTGTGTAAATAATGAACGTGAAGGTTGATGAAGATTTTCAGAATGTTCCTAAAAGGTACATTGAGTATGAATCTGATGCGGAAGAACAAAGAAAATAAGACAAGAAAGAGGAAGGTGACATTTAGCAGATAGAAGCATCCACTACTAAGAGACCAAGGTATGTATAGAAACATCATTTAGAAAATCAGATTATTGGATATAAGAATAGATGAGTTGTTACCATAAGTAAAGAAGCACAAGATAATGTTTTGTTGTGTTTACTTTCTAAATTTGGGCCTTAGTATATAGAGGAGGCTTGTAATGATCAGATTTGGATTAGCACTATCAAGGAAGAACTAAATTAGGTTGAAAATATTTAGACATGGGAAATTATGCTCAAATGTAAACAAAAAAGTGTGATAGGTAAAAAAAGAGATGTACTAGAACAAGGTAGATGAGAATGGAAATGTTGTAAGATACAAGGCAAGATTAGTTGGCAAAGGTTACTCACAGATTGAAGGAATTGATTTTGAGGACATTTATTCTCATGTTCCTCAGATGGAAGCTATTAGGATGTTCTTGGAATTTGCAACATTCAACAAATTCAAAGTGTATCGGATGGACATCAAGTTTTCATTCCTAAATGAATAACTAAAGGAAGAAGTATATATTGAACAACTGAAAGGTTTGAGATAAAAAATGATCTTGATGTTGCTTATAGATTGAAGAAGGCATTATATGGTTTGAATAAAGCACTTAAATCTAGGTATGGTAAAGTGGACAAATATTTGATTAGTTAAGGATTCAGGAAAGGATGGGCTGATGACAATATATACTTCAAGGTAAATTTAGAAGATATTTTGATTGTTGTTGTTAGAATAATGAAAGAATGTTTATCTCTCAATCCAAGTATGTAAAGGCCTTACTAAAGAAGCTTGGTTTACAAAATTCAAAGCATTTTTTAACTCTTATTGTTACTAACAAAAAGATGAATAAGGAAGATGAATAGCTGAAAGTAGATGCAAGTGTGTATAAGTCAATGATTGGAGGTTTGTTATACTTGGTTTCTAATAGAATAAAAAGAATAAAAAGAGACATATTATGGTAGTAAAAATCATTTTCAGATACCTGAAATGAACAAAAGATATGGGGTTATGGTAACGTAAAAAATTTGATATTTTACTAACAACATATATAGATGCAAATTGGCCAGGTTGTTTGGACACCAAAAGAAGTACCAATGGTGGAGCATTCTTTCTTGGCTCCTAGTTAATTTCTTGGTCAAGCCAAAAGAAGGATTATGTAAAATTATCCACTATTGAATCATAGTATATTTTAGCATCCTCATGTTTCACTCAGGTTTTATGGATGAAAAAAACATTGCAATGTATAGGAATTAGTTTTTATGGACCATTTCCTTTCATGTGTGATAATACTAGTGTGATAAGTGGGTAAGTGAACCAAGTTGTGAACCAAAAAAGTGGACACATCTTTAAAAAAAATTCAAATTTCATATAACCTGATCGGGTTATTGAAAATTCAAAATTGTTCTAGGGTTGGTAACGAAGCCTAGAAAATATTATAAAAAAACTCAATCTGTCTTGAACCCGATCGAGTTTCTAAATTTCAAATAACCCGATCAGGTTCTAAAAGAAAAAATTACTTCAAAACCCAATTGGGTTTTGAAGAAGTAAAAAGTATGCATTTTGTTCTCCATAACCCAAGCGGGTTATGAAGAAACTAAAATAGGCTTTTCTTCTGGAAGCCATAACTTCCACATATAGAGTCCAATTAACTTCATTCAAAAAGAGTAGGAAAGATATTGAGATGATCTAACACATGATTAACCTAAAAGAATCTTTAATCAACAACATTTTTTTGTCATCCATTTGAATCAAGTAACCTATAAAATAGGTACTCATTATTTCCCATACATGCAACATATAGGAAAATGAATATGCTCTGTCTCTTAGAGAGAGAGAGAGAGTGTGTGTGAGAGAGAGAGAGAGAGTGTGTGTAGGGATGGTAGAGAGAAGAGAGTGGGAGAGAGAGAGGGTAGGGATGGTAGAGAGAGAGAGAGAGAATACTCATTTTCCTATATGTTGCATGTATGGGCAATAATGAGTACCTATTTTATACCTTAGTTGATTCAAATAGATGGAAAAAAATGTTAATGACTAAAGATTATTTTAGGTTTATCATGTGTTAGATCTTCTATAGATCTTTCCTAAGCTTTTTGAATGGAGTCAATCAGACTCCGTATGTGGAAGTTATGGCTTCCGGAAGAAAAGCCTATTTTAGTTTCTTCATAACCCGCTTGGGTTATGGATAATAAAATGCATAGTTTTTACTTCTTCAAAACTTGATCATTTTATGGCTCGGGAAGAGGCTTGAAAAATGAACCTAAGTCTTGGAGGCTCATTTTACCTCCATTTTTGTTCTTTTAGACATTTTTTCATCTTGTAAGATGAATTCTCGACTTTATCTTCATCAGGTTTACAATTTGTCAACTGGGTAGCTTTATAATTTTCACCACAATCTCATACATCTTCTTAGCTTTCTAACCATATAAATCTTTCTATTTTTGGACAACATTAGCATAGTAAACTTTAATTTTCTTTACCAGTGTCTTGATTGTCCTCATAGACATATGTCTATCCTTTTTTTAATAACTTTTGATATAATTAATCAAATTACAAATAAATTACATATTATTGTTCTACACTTGATTCTATACACTTTTTAAAAAAAAAGTTTTCATTTTCGATTATTTTGATGCAAGTTATGTGCAGCGCACGAACATGTACCAAATTTTTAGGATGCGATCACTTCAAAAAATTACAAAAAAAATACTCATCAAAAAATTACAAAAAATACACAACTTCTAGATCTCACTCTTACCTATCATCCTACCAAAGGGATTTAAAAAATACTTAATATAACTATATCTTTTCTACCACGCATGAAAACAACTATGTTATGTTATTCCAAAAAAATCATGAACATGTTTTCCTACACATGAGGTTTGACCCTCTTAATCTTATCATTTTTAAAAAATAATTAGTATTTTAGAGACTAGATTTAGAGTACTACAATTTTTAGTGTTTACACATCTTCTTATTTTGAGTGCATGTCCCTCAAATGATTGTTCCAAGTTCAGGTTTACCTGATTTAAGAAAAATGTGTCCACTTATACCCCCCTTTTTGGTCCACAACTTGGTGCACATACCCAGGTATGTCAAATAGTCGAGTAATGTATTGCAAAAAAAACATATTGATATCAGCCATCACTTCATCAGAGAAAATATGGATGAAGGTACCATAAAAACATAAGTATGTATCTACAAAGCATAAAACTACATACATATTCACCAAACCTTTGTGACAAGATAATTTCAAGTATTTTACGGGTAAGTGTGGCGTTCTACACCTCCTAGTGTTCACTAGATGCATCTGTGTCTGCATTGATCTAGTACTTTCCCTAGCTATATCTTTCAAGATCGGTGCTTTGAGGATTCCTCTCAGGGGGAGAAGAGTATTTCAGCAAGGGTTTTTTTTCCTTGTCCTTTGTCATTGTTATCAAAGGGGGGTAAGTTTCCTTTTTGTTTTTGTGCTTGTTTAAATATGAATGTTGTAATCAATAATAAAGGGTGAGATTTTTAGAATGTCAAGTTGATGTTTTCTTATGATTTTTTTTACTAAGGGTAATTTCATTGATGTTGACATAGTCATCTCTCATCTTTTGTTGTATTGGTTACTATGTTTTTTGCATAGTGTTGTACCAATAGACTGCCGATCGGTTAGAGTTTTTGGCATGTTCAGCAATAGCTTGTGGACCATGGAACCTACATTTTGATAGATTGGATTATTTTGGTTTAAATCCTATTAGGATGTGTTTTTGTCCCATATTTTGGTTTGTAATATGTTTTTTATATTCTTTGGAACCGTGTACCTTCAAAAAAAATTTGTGTAGCATGGCATGGAATGTTGTATTGGTCTTGGAGGTCCTCATTTTATTCCTTCTAAGAAATTTTTTTTTTTGTATGACCTATTTAAAATTTTGTAGACGACCTTGTGGATCTCATCATGCTGTATAAGTAAGACTTGAACATAAAAAAAATAATAACATTTAGAATTGTATGCATGTGTGGAGTATGTGAGAAGTAACTAAGAATTCATGCAAAGGAGATCCCTATGCATGTAGAGAAGTCTATGGATCGTAGACCTGGATTCTACTCCTTTTCACATCTTCTGGCACTGAGCCCCTTTGTATCAGCTATGAGCCCTTGTGTATCAGAAATGAGTTTTGTATCAAATCACCTTTTTGTGTCACCTTAACAGGTGTCTTACATTTCCTGAGAATTAGCCTCTTAGTGGTTTTACCCAATTTGGAGTTTCCACGTAAAATCTTGTATCCTCTATTTCATTATTCCTATGCATTTCATGTTTATATTTTCTATGGATGTTTAATGTGCTAACCAAAATAGATAATTTTTTGTAAAGTTGGGCGGAAATAACTGATTCATCCCCACCAATTATTCATCATATTAAACAATATCTCTTAAGGCTCACCCTCAAACCAATCTTTTTAGCACAACCCACAAGGATAAAGGGATGCCAATGCAATATCAAGATTCAAGGATGAGATTTTAGAGAAATGAGGTATTCCTTTCTTGTTTATTAAATAATTGATATTATGATAAAAGAAAATGTATGAAATCAAATTTTATCTATAAGATAACTAAAATAGGAAAATAGATATAATACAATCACATTAAAGTTAGAAGAGGAAAAATGACTGTTAGATCTAAATATGACTATTGCCGAAGTGCCAAAATTAGTTGTAACTCAATTCTAGGACTCTAAAGTTTATAATTATGTGTCATGCAATTTCTAGCCAAAAAGTATAGGAAAAGGTCGGGAAAGTTGACCTTATTCTAGAAAAGGTTGGAAAAGTTGACCTCATCCTTGTAGGTCCATATATGATGAAAATTATGAGGGCCTGGGACTATGTCTAAGATTCATGAATCTAGATCTGCAACTTCTGAAATTGTTCCTGCACACATAAAAGAAATGAAAAAGGTTGTGGAAATGGATTTTCCTTTGTCAAACCCCTATATAGTAATCAACCTTGAATTGAATGTTAGCTTCACCTTGCATGAAAAACCTTCACAAATGGATGTAGCTATCAGTCAAATCCATGAAGATGATAGTTTTTATGCTTGTATAGAAAAATCAAGGATTCCTTCACAAATGTATAGATCTACAATTTCTAATCCTAGACCTTGAATGAATGTATTCTTGATAACCTCAAAAGGATAATGCATGGATATTCTTTATTTCTTGTGAATTCCTCTATTTGACCATCATGGGAGATACATTTGCATCAATGAGAGAAGATTTCCTTTTCTTGAATGGAACTTGAATAAATGGGGACTTGAAAATCCTAGATTAGGTGTTTTTCATCAAGTCTTGAATCCGCCACTTCAATTGCACAACTTGAAATTATTGAGAATTTAAATTTATTTCATATGAATGAGATCTTGAATGATTTTTCATGGGATGTAAAAATGAGATGAGAGAGACCACATTTTTACTGATTTTGTGATTCAATTTAACTCTATCCAAACCATGTATCTACAAATTGAGGTTGTTTGAATCAAACAAATTGGTCACTTAGACCTTGAAATCACCAAAATGAGGTTTAGAACATCCTAAAGGCTCCAATTATGGGAGGATACTTTTTAGGATATTACATTTAGCTCTCACTTTAGCGGGAGTATGAGACAAACTAATACTCATGGTAAATTACATCTAATGTGAAGGATGATCTCACAAAGGTGAAGGAGACAAAATAACGTCATGTCCCCAAGTGACTTAAGTCCTTGTCAAATTCAAAAAAAAATGAGAGAGAGAGAGAGAGAGAGAGAGAGAGAGAGAGATAAATGTTTTCCAAAGTTGTGTTATGCTAGTTAATCCATCAAAAAAGATGATGATTATACCAAGGATCCAAAAGGTAGCAATCAAAGGACCAAATGTGCACTGTTAGTCCTAGGACCAAATGTGTGTTGTCAGTCTAAGGACCAAATGCGCATAAAAAAATGTGAAACATAGATAAGAGTGTATTCCTCAACATTTTGCATTAAAGAAAAAATAGGTTTTGAAGGGACCCAAACCCCTTTCACAATAGAAAACTAAAAGAAAAAAAATTAAGCCCACAAAAGAAAATAAAATTGCAAAACCCACCAGCCACCTAGTAGGAAAAGCCAACTAGAACCTAGCAAGCAAAACACCTAGAAAGAGGGAACATGACAGAAAATATAAACTAGGCTAGATCACTTAGGATCATAGCCACCTCATCCCCAAGATGAAACATCTTTATGATGGTCTCTTTTAGGCTAGTGAGATCCTTCCATAAGTAGTTGTATCCTTCTTTTTGAGGCTAGCACATGTCTTTTTACCGGTCTAGAAGCAATGGAAGTGATATCCTTGATATCATATTAAAAATAAAAATGGCTTTATTGGGGTCGTTCCCATCCAACATGTTGACCAAGGCATCAATATTCTCTATCAAGGCCTGCATACCCTCATAGATCATCTCAAGAATATTTTTTGCATGAAATTGCTATCATCAATTTTCTTGGTGAGAGTAGATACCTTAGTATTCAAATTATCATGAATGCTCTTGTTTACATTATCCCCATCCTAATTCTTTAAAGATACCTGCAGGCTATTGACATTGCACTCAAAATCTTGATTCTTAGTAACGCGGCTCCTTATCTATTATGAGACACATCTATCAAATTTGACATAAATTTTAGACTTCTCCTTAGTAATCTACATCTTAGAGTCATCAAATACCTCCAGAGGGATTGTTTCTTCCACATTGTTCTTATCACCCATGATAGCAGTACCCCAAGGAGAGGGAGGAATGTTCTACTCTGGGGAATCCACATAATCAACTAGTGAGTTGGGAGAAATTTGTTGTAATTCCTCCAAAAAAAATGGCATGGGAGAGGAGGAGAAAGTCCCTAGGTTGATCTGGTCCAGAGTCATGTTAGCAGACTACTCCATAGAGATCTCCACATGAAGGTTGTCCAAATTATGTTCTTTTATGTCTTTAATATCTCTAACAAGATTCCCCTAAAGAGAGTCCTTCTGCCCACCCATCTTCTCATCAATCACCTTCTCCTCATTAACCTCCTCTTATTCCTCCTGTTCACCACTTGTTTCTTCCTCTTCTTCATATTCAGTCTCCCCACTAGCATTGAACTCATAATACTCCTCCTCATAATCCAAACACACATCCTTTTCTAGGACATAATCTTCATCACCATCATCCTTAGTGTCCATTCCTCTTTCAAGGGTTTTATTTTTTCGGTATCCTCACAAGATTTTCTTTTACCACCTTAGAGGATCCAAGCACATATTTCTTCCCTAATGAAACCCTCATGCTTCCCTTAAACTTGGGTCAGGGAGAGAAAAAAATTTGGTGATTCTTAGCCATAGTATATTTGCAGTGCTAATAAATGAGAAGAATGAGACCATTATGCAACATAGACACTTTAACACTTTTCTTGTGTTTATGAAGACTATCTGAAAGAGAGTAGCATAGATAATAGGGAAAATACACATGTTTTTTAAACCTAAAATGGTTTAACAACACAAAGTGGTATCTTTGGACCCTATTGGAGCTCTAAATTTTTGGCAAAATTTAGATTCCTATATAGTGATAAAACTCTAAAAGTTGCATCCTAATCTCCATGCCCAATAATTGATTATATGATGATGTACATGAAATGGGATAAAACAACATATTAGTTTTCAATTAAAAGTTGAGGGATTAGGGAAGGAAACTCTATGACACGAACAATCAAAATTCTATAAGCGAAGGTTTTAGAGATGCTGGGATTTCAACCTGTTGTAAAGATGATGTTGACAGAGAATGAAAATGATCAGATATTGAAAATATAAAAAGGCCCAGTTCAGAAAATCCAATTTCCTGTCTCTAGTAAAATTCTCAAGTTCATACAATCTGATTTGGATTTTCGAACAAATACAAATCCAAAAGATAGGTAGTCATTATTTAGTCAGTTGATTAGTATTTTCTCAAAAGTGTTTTCTAAATTTTATTGAAAATTGATGCCATTTCACCCTAAAGGGGTATGAAAACTATTCAACCACATATATATGTGGTGTAAAATGTAATCATAAAAAGAGAAACACATTGTATAATAGAACTTAATCACAATTGCAATATGAACTTCAATGTACTAGTTTTTCAATATCAATAAAGATAAGTGCTCTTCTTTTTATTTGTGGTTATAATTTATATGTTTTCAATTAGTATTTTGAATACTCTATTGTATTAGAGTATTTCACTGTGTTGAATTCCCTAGGTATCATAATTCAAAATTAATATATATAGTTTAAATATCAATTGAAAGATCTTTGTATCTTCTCTTGTTTTAATCAGTCTCTTAATTTGAGTTAAATTTGATAAGATTAGGTGTATAGATTGATTTGAATTATAAGTCAAGTGGAAGCCTATGAAGTGATAGTCTTGCTTTATTAAAAGTAAGTTTTTTAAAATGGTCTCTGATTGTATGTAAGATCAAAAGTTATCCTGTCTATAGCCCAAGTTTTTAGAAGGCATTGTTCTAATCATTATTTGGAAATTATTATATTAGTTCATGCTTTGTAGTTTGTAGATTATTAAATAATTTATTTTAAAGCCTTACAATTAGGATCTTAGTGACTATCATTTTAGTTAAGTTTCATATGATAAATTATCAAAAGATTTGTTGTTTTCCTACAAGGATCATTCACCACCTTGGGATGAACTTTGTTTGTTTGTGTATGGAGTTGTGCGACATAGAAAAATTGATAGTTCAAAGTTAAATCAGGCCTACTAGCCTTAGCTTGATTAAGCCAAAATTGCACAGGTATCAAGTGGTGCATCACCATTATACATATGTCAGTTGGCCAAAAGTGAATCCATCATTTTTGGGCACCAACAGATTGGTGACTCCAAGGGGTAAAGTTGCTCACAATAGGTATTGTGAAGTTACCAAGAGTTTTAGATTTCACAAATCAGACAACAGTTATCCAGTTTTGTTTGAAAGTACACTCTACTAGAAGGAAGAATCTAGAAGACCAACAAATCAACATTTTTCCTCGAAAGAGGTGGCGACTCTATTCGGTAAAACTTTTCAGTTAGTGATTCTACTAAGGGAGAAGACTCAGAAAGAGATGATACTTTTCTTCTTTGAAAAGGGAGACAATTTTGTTTCAAGATGTTTCAACCATTTGAAAGAAGACCATTTACTCTAGATGGCATCAGGCCATTGGATATTAGGATATTTTAGTGCATCCCAAATAATTTATCCCAAAAAATTTCACAACTTCTACCAAGTGTATAGTTGGAAAATGAAAGCACTTCCATTATAGACATGTTTAGCCTTCCGAGTAAGTGGTTTGGTGTCATGGAAAGTGCCTTGAATGGGTTCTTGATCTTGATATGGCTTTCTCTTTGTTCTGTTCCTCTTTCCACTCTTGTTTGGCCTAATTTCTACATTCTGGATGGCAGACTAGTGATTTTGGGCTTCAGGGTCATGGTCAACATTTTAGGTCTATGTCAACCTCGACATTGACCTAGGTTAGGGTCAACCTCAACCTTGACCTAGGGTTCAGATCCTAGGGTCTTGCAGTTTCAGGAGGTCGGCCTTTGCAAAAAGTATTTCCCACTTCTGGGTCGGTTGTTTTAGGTTCTGAAGCATTAATTCCTAAATTATATTTAATATAGGTCCTCTCCTAGGGGTAAAGGCTTTAATGGGATTTAATTCAACTATGTAGGCCTCATTGGAAAATTGTGCCCTAATTTCATATAAAAGAGAATATTTCTCCCTCATTTTCTCTAAGAACCATCATCAAGCATCAAGTATTCCTAATTGAGATCAAGCATTATCAAGTGAAGTTCAAGAAAGAAATCAATCAATATTTCTAGCAAACATTCATCCATTCAAGTATCCATTTTCATGGAGGAGATCCATTGGAGGCCATTGAAGGATTGAAGCTACAAGGTGCCCTTTTAGTGATCTCTCCATCCACCTTCTTCCAAGCCTTTTCCAAATTCAAGAACCCATTCAAGAATTGGTGTTGGAGATCTATAAGCAAGATATTGAAGACATTCTATCTTTCTACATTCCACATTTTGAAGCATACTTGTGGATTCAAGGATTCGAATCCGCCACAAGGACTTTTTCAAGAAAGGTGAATTTATGCATTTACTTTGTCCATTTCTACAATTTCAATTACATATACTTGAGGTTAATTCCAAAACTGGGGTTTGACCAAGGCAAACCCCTCCCCCACAACAAAAAAATCTCCTTTTTCTTATAGGTACAAGTACAGAATAGTGGATTTGAACCTAGATCTGAATACCCTTTTTGGCAAACTTTTGGGATTCGTGAACAAAGTCACTTTCAGATTTGTGCAAGTCAGGGTCGACATTATTGGGTCAAGGTTGACATTTATGGGTCAAGGTCGACCTTTTTCATAAGACAACATTGGAATGCAAAATTATTTCTGGGTTTTGTTCATCTCTGCATTTTGGTTTAGTATCAACTATCAATTTTTCCAGAAATAGTCTACAGACCTCAAAAAATAGCATTCTTTGATCTGCAATATTTCAAGGTTAGTACATTTCTCAGATATTTTCAATTATAGTCATATATCATTTCTATACATAGAATTAATAGAATTTAAGGTATCTCCTTTATTATTCTCCTTTCCAAATATTTGATTCATTTGTGCATTAACCCTTCTCTTGGGTTGATCAACTTGGATCTCCCATTGGTGCATTTGAGGACAAAAAAGGAACATCTTATCTTCTCCTTAGTCACAATTTCAATACCTAATCAATACAATTCAATTAAGGTTAAGGAATCCAATGCAATCTAGGCAATTCAAAGAACAATTTACACATCAACACTTTACATTTCGAGATAATCAATTTCTAAATCAAATCAACCCCCCAAAACACATATTTTATCTTACATTTTGGTAACACATCCATTCCATCTGTTACATTTTGGTGAACCCGCTATAGACAACTCTTTCTCTTTGGTGTTATATTTACATTGTTTATGCTATTTCTTGAATTTTATTTCAAATTACATTTCAACTCAATAGATCAAAATTTTGTGTTAGTTCATTGGCATTGTATTGGTGTATGAGCTTTATCACATCTAGTCCTACTTATAGTATTCTGGTTAGAAGAAGCCATAGAATTATGGGTTCCTTTGATCCTAAGTCTTCCTCTCCTTTCCTTAGGATCTTGGATGACAATTTAATAACTCAATATTCCAATCCTTCCATGGAGCATAACTCTTCTCACTCATCTCATGATGAAGATGACTCCTTAAGAATTCCTCTTGAACAATTGCAAAATCTTTCAACTAAACTTGATAAAATGGGAAATTGGCTTATCCAAGAAAACCATAATCAAGATTCTATCCAAGCCATAGAGGCTCTTATGAAATTTCTCCATGATAATGATCAAGGTATTAATTTCTTGTGTAGTATTACTCACCTTGTGAATTTGAATGTCAAACCATTAGCTCAAAAAGCTCAAGAGTTAGGAGTCACACCTATTGTCACTAGTGTAGGACCTTCTTTTTTTCTTCTACCTAGTATTCCTACTTATACTCCTCCTTTGATAACAACTTCTCTCCCAAGTGCACCTATTCCTGTGAGTGCTCCACCGGTATCTTTACCTACTTCACAACCTTCATATCATAGTGTTCCTTTTACTTATACTAATTCTCTTCCAACTATGGTTCCTAATGTTCCACCAGTTGTGTCTTCTATTCCTATTGCTTCTTACACTTTTCCTAGTGTTACTAATATTTCTATGCCACCTGTTTCCTCTAATGATTCTACAATTATTAGTTTGGCTCAAACTGTGTCATCTTTATGACAACAACTTGCATCTCTAACTCAATCTAAATTTAGCATTCCTGCATGTGATATGGGTAGTCCTTTATCTCTAGATATCATTCATGCTACTATCCCTCAGCAAGCCGATATGCCTCATCTTGAGAATTATAATGGCAAAGGTGATCTTGTTACTCATGTTAAAACTTTTCAAATCCTTTTTAGTGATTATGCTCATGACCATAGGATTTTAGCTAAGTTGTTTGCTAGAACCTTTCGAGATAAGGCTTTATAGTGGTATTGTTCCTTACCTCCCTATTCCATTGATTCCTTTCCCAAACTTGCTAATTCCTTCATTCAACAATTTCAAAATAACATTGGACCACAAGTGTCCTTATCTAATTTAATGCATTGTAAACAAAATAATAAGGAAAATTTAACTAATTTTATTGGTAGATTTAAGCATTTGCATGCTCAGATTTCTTATCCTGTTCCTGATATGGATATTCAACATATGTTTATTGCAAATTTACAAAAAGATATTAGGGATAAGATTATGCTTACTGAATTTACCTCCTTCCAACAATTGTGTGCAGCACTTCACCATTATCAATTACAAGTGAGTCAGTTTGAGAGCAACACTCTAATGGCTCCTGTTCCAGTTGATAAGGGTGGCAATGCTCATAATCCCCATAAGTTTCAAAAACCTAACAATTATGTCAAGATTAATAAATAGATGAATACAGTTGCTGATCAAGTTGTGGCTACATCTAATAATGCTCCTACATCAACTACTTTCCGTATGAATCATACATTTACTCCTCTCTTTGAAAATTTACATTCTATAATGAATAGGTTGTTAAGTGCTAGCATGATTACTTTGCCTCCTATTCGACCTCTTCTTCCTACCATGATAGCTTCAAAATCCTTTGATTCTCAAGCTTTCTGCCAATACCATCTCCAGAATGGCTATGATACTGAAAAATGTTACTCTCTAAAGCATAAGATTCAAGATCTGATTGATTCTAAAGCTTTATCTGTTGATAACTTTGATGGTAATGGAAGCAAATCTATTTCTCCTCCTAATCAAAACCTTCAAATATATACCAATCCTTTACCTACACATGATACTAATACTATAGCTCAAGCATCTTCTATATACATTATTTTCAATTCAAAGATGGATAATCTTAATAATATTGTTAATCATGTGGAGAGTGTTGCGCCATCTCAACTTATTGTTCAAGATCCTCCACCTCCACTTCAACTTCCAATTCCACCTAATACTCAAAAACAAACTAATGATAAGTGACCTAGGGAACTTCCAATTACCTTTGATGATTCTAAAACAATTAAAGCTCCCAATGGTCCCCTTTATATCTATGATAGGATTGCTAAGATACCTACTCGTGGTTGTCTAGTTGATCCCACATCTTTAATCAATGTCATTATTGAGGAAAATATTTTTATGAAAGGATTACAATGTGATTTTTATGACTCATCTGATGCATGGATCCAAACTTGTAATGACTTTCTTTATCCTACACCTAGTTCTATTAATTTACCTGTTGAACTTTGTGGTAAAGTTATAGAGTCCACCTTCATCATTATCCCTACTTATGATCAATTCCAAATCAAATTTGGTCTACCTTGGATAATTGATATTCATGCTATCGCTTCTCCCATTCATAAATGTTTTAAGTTCATTCATAATGGAGAAGTCAAAATGATTAATCATAGTTTGTTTCAACCTTCCAGGCCTAGAGATTGTGCTACTCTCAATTTTCTTTTGCCTTCATTACCTAACTCATGTCCACCTCACCCTGATAATCTTTTTTGTTCATATCAAACTTACAAACATTGCAAAATTCCTGAGTTAAGTATGCCTCAGATTGATTCCAACCATGGTCATTTGCCTACTCCTGCAATACCTCCTTTACCCATTGCTGCTAATAAAATTGATCAAATTCCTACTCTTCCATTACAACCTACTGAGAATCCTCCTATAGAACCTATGAAGGAACCTATTGTTATTCCTCCTAGTTCTCAACATTTACCAAATAAAGTTAAACATAACAAATCTGCTAATGAACATCATAAGAAGCATAGAGCTAATGCTAGAGCTCATGCTTCTATGATTCAAAATTCACTAACTACCTTCGATCAACTAATGCCTGATGCATTGGATGTTAATATTCATGATGATAAGACTAATGAGTATGATGATCCTATTCGCATCCTGGATCCTATTTCAATCAACCTTGATGAGGAGGACACTCT
>MU223775.1:599662-634111 GCA_018584345.1 Thuja plicata | reverse complement strand
TCAATCAACCTTGATGAGGAGGACACTCTTGATGATCCTATTGATCTTAGTGATGAATATGAGACCGTTGATCTTGATAATGATTTACCTCATATGCTTTCAAATCAATTAACAATTACACCTAGTATTGAGCATTATGATTCTCAAGAGGATCCTTGTTTGTAACTAGCTATCATTCCTACTATATTGGATATAGTACCTCTTGCGAGTTGGCCACCTACCCTAAATAACATAAGCCAAGATGGGGAAGATTGACAACATGCTTGATTGGATCATCATTTATGGTAGCCCTTTTTTGTGTTTGTATTTTTTAATGTGCTCCCCCATAATGTGTTTCTAAATTTTTTTTAGATTCTTTTATACAATCCTTGTTACTCTATTGGTATAAGGTGATAAAAGAATCGCAACTGTTGTTCAATTCTTCCATATGTATCTACATTCTTCTATATGTTGTTTCATGTTATGTTGTAATTGTGCTATTGTCTCTAATTATTTTCCTTGTACAATCTTCTTGGATCTATGACATGGTAGCACTAATTCCTTTTGGTCTCCAGGTTGTGGTCCAAAAAGATTCCTCTTCATAATTCTTAATTTTCTTTCCTCCTTTGTGATTGTAGTACTACTTTCTTTGGGGAATGATGTCAATTCATTTGCAATAATATTATATTTCTATGTACATGTTATCTTATGATCATACTGACCCCACATTAGGTAGATCCCTTTTGTGTTCTTATGTATGTTTATGTTTCATTTCCCTTGATTTGTCTTCCTCTGGGGGCATCTCACAGTGGAAACGTAATCCATAGAGTTGCCGATGTTTCTATTAAAACCATTGCTCTTGTTAAAGTGTTAGCAATGACTTTAACATGGGGGCATACACTCTACTCACATTTTGCACACATGTACATTCAAGATAGTTTTCAAGATATACAAACCTTTTCCCTTTATGGATTAAAAGAAACTAATCCTTAAAGCATGGTCACACATTTTTACTTTTTAGGATCTCTTGATCCCTCTAGTTTAAATTTACATGGATCTCTTGATCCTGCAAGTTTTAAATTTAGAATAATTTGATCCCTTTAAGAAAGGATCTCCCTAATGGGTTCACTAGTGAGTAGCCACATTCACTAGGCAATTCAATTCCATCATTCCAGTTACACTTTTTGTGTGGTTCACATTGAGACATAAGTTCTCATTGGGCAAGATAATCACACCCTCTCTCTCTACTTAACTAAGTGATGTATCTCTTATTATGATCTTAGGGTTGATAAATACTTAGGTCCCTTGGGGGCTTGAGGGTTTCTTTATCCCTTTTGGTTCCGATAAGATTGTCTTTTCTCTATATTATCCTTTACCAAGAGTTTGTGTTGAGCTCATACTCTTGCTAAAGTGGGGGCTAAATGTATAGTTAGAAAATGGAAGAACTTCCATTATAGATGTGTTTAGCCTTCCAAGTAAGTGGTTTTGGGTCATGGAAAGTGCCTTTAATGGGTTCCTAATCTTGACATGGCTTTCTACCTATTCTGTTCCTCTTTCCACTCCTGTTTGGCCTAATTTCTGCATTCTGGATGGCAGAATCGTGATTCTGGGCTTCAGGGTCAAGGTTGACATTTTAGGTTTATGTCAACCTCAACCCTGACCTAGGTCAGGATCAACCTTGACCTTGACCTATGGTTCAGATCTTGGGGTCTTGCAGTTTAAGGAGGTCGGCCTTTGCAAAAAGTATTTCCCACTTCCAGGTCATCTGTTTCAGGTTCCGAAGCATTGATTCCTAAATTATATTTAATATAGGTCCTCTCCTAGGGGTAAAGGCTTTAATGGGATTTAATTCTCCTATGTAGTCCTCCTTGGAATATTGTGCCCTAATTTTATATGAAAGAGATGCTTTCTCTCTCATTTTCTCTAAGAACCATCATCAAGCATCAAGCATTCCTAATTGAGATCAAGCATTATCAAGTGAAGTTCAAGAAAGTAATCAAGAAATATTTCAAGAAAAAATTCATCCATTCAAGTATCCATTTTCATGAAGGAGATCCATCGGAGGCCATTGAAGGATTGAAGCTACAAGGTGCGCTTTTGGTGATCTCTCCATCCACCTTCTTCTAAGCCTTTTCTTAATTCAAGAACCCATTCAAGACTTGGTGTTGGAGATCTATAAGCAAGAGAGTGAAGAAATCCTATCTTTCTACATTCCACATTTTGAAGCATACTTGTGGATTCAAGGATTTGAATCCGCCACAAGGACTTTTTCAAGCAAGGTGAATTTATGCATTTACTTTGTCCATTTCTACAATTTCAATTACATATACTTGAGGTTTATGGGTCAAGGTTGACCTTTTTCATAAGATGACATCGGAACAGAAAATGATTTCTAGGTTTTGTTTGTCTCTACGTTTTGGTTCAGTATCAACTGTTAGTTTTTCCAGAAATAGTCTATAGACCTCAAAAAATAGCATTATTTGATCTACAATATTTCAAGGTTAGTGCATTTCTTAGATCTTTTCAATTATAGTCATATATCAATTTTATACATAGAATTAATAGAATTTAAGGTATCTCCTTTATTCTTCTCCTTTCCGAATAGTTGATTCATTTGTGCATTAACCCTTCTCTTGGGTTGATCAACTTGGATCTCCCATTGGTGCATTTGAGGACAAAAAATGAACATCTTATCTTCTCCTTAATTACAATTGCAATACCTAATCAATACAATTCAATTAAGGTTAAGGAATCTAATATAATCTAGGTAATTCAAAGAACAATTTACACATCAACACTTTACGTTTCAAGATAATCAATTTATAAATCAAATCAACCCCCCAACACACATATTTTATCTTACATTTTGGTAACACATCCATTCCATCCATTACACCAAGGTTCCATGGAGAATGGGATGAATCGGAACTACAACACTTGGATGCATTTTACATATTAATAGAATATTATGTGATCTATGCAGAATATTTGGTGATGAGATTATTTAGTAGGACTTTAAGGGACTATGCACAAAAATAATATGAATCACTATCCACGCAATGTATCTCATCATGGAAAAAGTTTGAGAAATGGTTTCTTGATATGTTTCATGATGGCAGTGGTGACGAAGACAACATGTGTTATGAATAGTATGAAGACAAAAGTTGTAGCATGGAAGAGGATCCTATAATGTCTCCACTTAATGTCTTTTGGAGCTTGGAGAGATTCCAAGGGGAGTCTTCTTTACACTTGCTGATGAGAATGGTGAGCATTCTCTGAGAGATACCTTCAGACATTAGGCCTCTACACAAGGAATTAATAAATAAAATGCATGAGTTGGGAATCACATCACATGATCATTATGTAAATTTCCTTCCACATATATTAGAAGAAGATGAGAAAGACAGAAAGAGGGAGTCTTATGCTCAGATTGAGCAAGGCAATGGGCTTGATTATTATCTTGGTGAGGAAGATAAGTGCACTAGTCAGAAAGAAGATAAAGAAGCATCCATTCTTTAGAACCATAATAGTACTTGTGATGAGATGGAGGAGAAAAATATGAATCAGATTGAAGAAGAATCTGTACATAGTGAGATTTGGATGGAAACAGGTATCAATGACCATGATGATGAGGAAGAAGATCTTCTCTATATAGAAGAAATCTCAAATTTACTAGACATGGTTTATCAAAAACATGTTGAGAAGAGTGGTCAATTTTATTTCTCAATGCACCATGATAAGTGAGTTGATGGATTGGTATATATTCAAGGAGTACTAGATGAAAAAAATGATAAATTCCAAGAATCAAAGAGAGGAGATGAAAGAGAACAAAATACAACATATAAACAAGAAATTTTTTTAGATGAAAGCTCTCATGAAGATATACCCAAGCTTTCTATGTTCCTAAATTCATTATTTGAAGAGGAAGAAAAAGAAGATGTGCTTGATTTTTCTATGTTCCTGAATCCATTGTTTGAAGATGAAGTGGAGGAAGATATTTAATTGCCCTTGAGTCCATCAGTTGAAGAATATTATATATGCAATCAATTCCATCATCATCATGATAAAAATAGTGGGTGTAGTAATCATTTTGTGGATGACAAATATCAAAATATGTATGGGGAAGTGTATGCAAAAAATGAGATGTGCATCATTTCATCCTCTGAGCAAAAGTTATATCAGACATGTGAAAATGAGATAGAATTGAACATAAATAATGATGAAAATGTGTTAAAGATTAGTTATGAAAATTATCATAGTGTCCTATCTGATCAAATTCCGAATAAGAAGATAGTTCATGAAAATGAGCTATCTTCAAAACTTTTATGTAAAGAGAAACAATATCTGGAGAATTGAAATGGGGAAGATTGTGTGCAAGGAAATATCCAAGAAAGAGAAATTAGTTTGGATATTTATATGACTAGTCATATGCACAGGTATCCTCCATCTAGCAAAGAAAACATTGCACCTAATTATATCTCAGATGAAAAACATAAATCAAAAGCCATTGATTGTGTTGATAAAGGGAAACCAATTAATATGGTCCATAAGGATGATGCATCAGATGTACGAAAGGATTAGATGTTGGCATTCAATAATTTTGAAACTTGTCTATTTTCAAATATTCTAGTTGATAAGGAAAGGGAAGGATATAATATCATTTTCAAGAGATTCAAAGTATTACATGATCAAAATAAAATCTTTGACAAAGGAAAATAATAATATTAATTTTGGGGGCCAGGGGCCACAAAATTAAGTTTAGACAAATATTTTATGAAGATGATAGTTAACTAATGGTCTATTTCACCAGAGATAACTAGGATCTTTCTATGCTCACATGGAGCATACGTGCCTAGAAAGAGCCTATTGGAGCTCGAACTTTTTGGAAAATAATGGATTCCTATATAGTGATAAAACTCTAAAAATTGCATCCTAAAATCTATGTCCAATAATTGATGATATAATGAAGTACATGAAATGGGATAAAAAAATATATTTAATTTTCAATTAAAAGTTGAGGCATTAGGGAAGGAAGCTTTGTGACAGGAACAATCAAAATTCTATAAGCGAAGGTTTTAGAGATGCTAGAATTTAAACCTGTTGTAAAGATGATATCAACAAAGAATGAAAATGATCAAATACTAAAAATATAAAAAAGACCCAGTTCGGAAAATTCAATTTCCTATCTCCAGTAAAAATCTAAAGTTTGTACTATCTGACTTGGATTTTTAAACAAAGCCAAATCCGAAAGATAAGTATAGTTACTAGTTAGTTAGTTGATTAGTATTTTCTCAAAAGTGTTTTCTAAATTTTAAAGAAAAATGATGTCTTTTCACCCTAAAGGGGTATGAAAAATATTAAACCACTTATATATGTGGTGTAAAACATAATCATAAAAGGAGAAACACATTGTATAATAAAATTTGATTATAATTGCAACATGAACTTCAATGTACTATTTTTTCAATATCAATAAAGATAAGTGCTCTTATTTTTATTTGTGGTTATAAGTTATATGTTTTCAACTAGTATTTTGGATACACTACTATATTAGAGTATTTCACTATGTTTAATTCCCTGAGTATCATAATTCAAAATTAATATATAGTTTAAATATCAATTGAAAGATTTGTGTATCTTCTCTTGTTTTTATCAGTCTCTTAATTTGAGTTAAATTTGATAAGATTAGCTGTATAGATTGATTTGAATTATAATTCAAGTTGAAGCATGTGAAGTGATATTCTTGCTTTATTAAAAGTAACTTTTTAAAACTGTCTCTGATTGTACGTAAGATTTAAAGTTATCTAACTCTATAGCCCAAGTTTTTAGAAGGCACTATTCTAATCATTATTTGGAAATTATTATATTAGTTCATACTTTGTAGTTTGTTTATTATTAAATCATTTATTTCAAATCCTTACAATTAGTGATTATAATTTTATTTAAGTTTCATATTAGAAATTATTAGGATATTTGTTGTTTTCCTCCAAGGATCATTTACGACCTTGGGAGGAACTTTGTTTGTTTATGTACGGAGTTGTGCAAAATTAAAAATTTGATTGTTCAAAGTGAAATCAGGCCTACCAGCCTTGTCTTGATTAAGACAAAATTGTAGAGGTATCAAGTGGTGCATCACCATTATACATGAGTTGGCCAAAAGTGAATCCACCATTTTTGGGCACCAACAGACTATAGTAAAGCAACCATCCACAGTGATATATTCCATAAAAATAGTAAGGATGAGCTTATATATTTTTTCAAATTGTTAGGATTATAGTGACCTGACACAGGCCTACCAAGAAGATTCCTCTCATCATCCATCTTAGGGAAGGACATAACCATCATATAAGAGATTTTTTGCCCCCGTATAAATTCATACCTTCATTTGGAAGATCAAAAACCTCCATAATAAGGTGAGAAGAGAGCTCAAACATCCTACCAAATAGGATAAAGGAGCCATTTTCCTAGTTTTCTACCATTTTTGCCTCTCCTTTCTTAGTTTAACTTTTATCATATCCTTGGATACACTTAATAAGGGAGTAAAATTTCCCTTACATAATTGTTTCCATACTTAAAGCTCATTTTCTTACTTACTGTATTCATCAGCTTCATCCCTTCATAGATTACCACCCATTTCCTCCACAAGGTTCAAGTTCGTCACATGATTAAAGAAAAACTCACAACTTTAGAAAGATAAATCACAAATAATACCTAAAATTGTAGGTAAAAACACCCATAAATCATGTGAAGATATATTATTAACAACATTGTCACCACCAATATGGTATGCATCTATACCAATGTTAGGGATTTGTGGCATTCATGTAATTTCATCATTAAAAATAATCTTTCCATCCTTTCCATGAGTCATGTCAAATATTAAAAGGGCATTAATGTTTTCATGAAACTTGTTTTCCCCATGCAAAATATTAATGATCATAGACTTAACATCATAGTTTGAAAGATCTTCCACCATAATATTTGCTTCCCTGTAGGTGTGAAAGATATATACTTTCTTAAAATATTTTAAGATCTCAGGAGCTCTATTGATAATAGTGTCAATAGTCCAAGAAGTTATATTAGTTCCATCTAAGCATTTGATAATTTTATCTAAATCTCCTTCAATCCACACATTATCAAAATTCAGATCCTTGGATAGCATGATAACTTTTAGAGCTCCCATAACTTTGACAAAGTTACTAGATTGAATACCCAAAAGACTCACCACAACAACAATAAAAATCTCAAAAGAGTTTCTAATCACCCCACCAAATACAACATGACTAGGATTTCATTTTTACGCTCCATCAAAATTGACCTTCACCTAGCCATGAGGAAGAAATAGCCAAACAATCCCATCCCTGGGGTTGGAAGTGGTCTTCATCAGGGGAGATGAATTCCAGCAATCAACATAATCCTTGGCAGCATAAGGCCTTGACTTATCTAGACAATAAATTATTTCAAATGGACCCCTAAAGATTTTTTTAGCAACAATAACAAGATTAAAATATTTCTCTCTAAATATCCTATTTTTGTGTTCCTTTCAGATGTTTCAAATCAAGAGAGGTGCAGCTAGGTCCTAGAGGACTTTTTATTGTTTACTTGAGCTAGGACATTTTTCAGTGATTAAAAAAATCCTCAAGAGTGTTAAGGAAAATCTAGCATAAATTGCACTTTTGAAAGATGGAAGACCAGACTTGGAAAGAGAAGCTACAACTTATAAGCAAGTGAAGAGAATATTCCACATCCCTAAAACAAAGACAACATATGTTAGGAAAATAAAAAACCATTTTTGCTAAGGTTATCCAAAGAAAGGTACTTATTCTCAATGAACAACTATAAAAAAATATTAATTTTGGGAATAATTTTTTTCATCCAGAGAGATTCCAAGAATGAGTAAAGAATCAAAGTCCCCATTTGTAAGCATATTGCCAAAGCCATTGAATGCTTTCCATCAGCATTCCTTCCTAAAACAATTTTGTCCTTCAAGCTAGTAGAGATGAATTTGGAAGAAAGAAGAATGTCAATTCCCAATAGAGATTGGTTAATCTAAGAAAGATAAATCCAATTGTTGTTTCTCTAGTAGTCCCAACAAATCTTGTAGATCTATTTTTACAAATGCCACTCCAAAGAGCTAAGTTCTATTTTTTAACTAGGGGTTTTTCTATAAACCAGTTATCCTCCCAAAATTTTATTTTAGTGCCATCACTCAAATTCCACATTCTTCTAGAAGTAGCCAAATATTTATCCTTCAAAACTAAGTTCCAAACAAAAGAGTCATTTATAGAAAAGTCAGCATCAAATAATTTTACCTTAGAAGGCTGAGCACGGAGATACTTTCTTTTCCAAATATAACTCCATTCTTTTTCTTCTCAAAGGAGTCTCCAATTTTGTTTTTCTAAAAGAGCTTTGTTAACTGATTTTATAGTTCTTATCCCTAGGCCTCCTTGAATTTTTGGTTTGAAGACATTTTCCCAAGCCATGAGAGAGATGCATTTTCTTTCTTCTGCGCTAGACCACAAAAATGTTTCTAAATCTCTTCATTGGCCTTAAAAAAATTTCAAGGGATTTTAAAAAGGTTAAGAGCATAAATAAGAAGGTTCTAGAGAGTAGATTTGAGGAGGATATCTTTTCCAACAAGGCTAAGAAAATCCTTTTTTCATCCATCCAGTTTCATATTGAATCTATCCAGCACTTGGGTCCAAAAGGAGTTAAGCAGCTTGAGACCTAAAGGAAGACCAAGATAAGTGGAGTGAAACTTTACGATACTACATCCCAATAAATTTTCAATTGTATTTTTTCCTATATAAAAGGGTGTTGAAAAAGGAAAAAGATATTTTATTACACTTTATCCTCTATCCTGTAGTAGTTTCATATGTATTCAGGACTAATTTAATTTTTTTAGCTTCTTTCACAGTTGCAGCTCCCCTGGTGATAGTGTCATCACCAAACTTTTCATGAGAGAAAATCAATTTAGAAGAGGTAGGCTAGAGACCTTGAATTTTTGCTTCAGCAACAAAGTGCTGGATATATCCCTTGAAGATTTCCACCTTGATTATAAAGACAATGGGAGATAGCATATCTCCTTAACAAAGACCCCTTGTAGGATTTAAAGAGCTAAGACATGGATCTATTAATAATGATAACAAAACTAGCAATAGAAACTAACTCGCTAAAAATATGGAACACTCTATCTCCAAAATGAAAATCCTTAAAAATTTTGACAAGAAAATCCCAATCCACCCTGTCAAAAGCTTTAAAAATCTCAATCTTAAGAAATAAACCTTGCTTCTTATTAGCCTGCAAAGAATGGATATTCTCGTGAACTATGATTATGGAATCAATAATCCTCCTTCCAAGAACAAACCCATTTTGTTGGGGGTAAATAATCAGCGAACCGATAGCCAACATTTTGTTGATTAAGACTTTAGAAATAATCTTGTAAAAAGAGTTACAATGGCTAATAGATCTAAACTTATCCAGGTAATCTGACCCAGGAACCTTTGGAATAAGCATAATGAAAGTATCATTAATTTATTTAACAAGACTCTTGGAACACAAAAAATCTTTGACCATATTCGAAACATCCTTTTCAATAATATGCCATAATTTTTGAAATAAGAACAGAGGAAAACCATCTCGTCCTGGCCACTATTCTCCCTCAAGAGAAAAGGAAGCATTTCTAATTTCCTTAGTAGAGGGAATAGCAGTTAGGGCCTTATTATGATTTTGATTAATTATACTAGGAACAATTTCAATAACTTTTTCTTGCTCCATAGCATCGAGAGTATGATTCAAAAAGAAGATTGGAAAAGTACCTTACATCTTCATTTATGATATTATCCTCTTTATAAATTTTACCTCAGTCAGAAGATAAGGAAGAAATTATTCTTTCCACTCTATGCTTGAGGGTAGTAATGTGGAAGTATTTAGTATTCATTTCCCCCTTGGCCGGCCATAGGGCTCTAGATCTTTGCCTCCAGAAGATTTATTCTTTAGAAATGAGGTCATGATATTTACTAAGGACATCAGATTATTTCTCTCTCAGATTAAGAGAAAGGTTCTCTCAGATCAAGTGAAAGGCCTTCCTGTTGGATTTTGCCTTGAATTTCCATTCAACTCTAGTTAGGCATCAACTTTCATAAGAAATCTGTCACCAAATATTTTCTTGTTCCATTTTATAACTTTATCCTTCGAAATCCTTAGCTTCTTAGTAATTGTGTACATAGCCGACCCATTTATCATCTCATTCTTAGGATTCCCATTCTCTGGTTGTTTTGTCCCTTTGATGTCATTATTTTCTTGCATATAAATTGAATATCCACTCATATATGTGGCTCTCCACACCAAGTTATTATCTCTAAACAAGATTTTATTAGGGATCAGTTTCTCCTTAGACTTCTTGAAGGAGAAAGATTTCTTCCAATGGCCTAATTTTTTTTAGGAAAAAAAAACAAAGGATGGGGATTCATATTCAAATAGCTGAGCCCATTTCCCCAACTTAAAAACATTTTCAATGAGTTATGGAAAATAATAAAATAGGTGCACATTGACATAGATGCAGGAATAAACCAACCTAGATATGGAGGTTGTCATAAGGTCCATCGAGAGGAACTCTCCAAAAGAATTTTCTATTCCCTTAAAGACCTCTTCATTCATTTATTCTTGAGGAAGTCCTAAAAGACACATCTAGACTCGAGCTGAGACAAATAAGGAGTCACTAAGGGACACATTAGGAGTCCAATTCTAAAGAACCAAAGATGAGTTTCCCAACATCCATGGATCCCCACATAAGGATTTTCCAAACTCCTCTGCATTGTTAAAAATAAAGGAGAAAAAAAGCTTTTGGCATGACTGCAATATCCACCTCACGCTTCAAGAACCATTTTCTCTTGTTGAAGCTTTGAACAATTTCAATATTTGGTCTAGGACCAGAAAATTTCTCTACCAGAGTCAAGGCCATAGCAGAGACTGAGTGATCAATAAGGTAATCTATAATAGAAATTGTAAACAGCCCTTTAGACAGTTCAGATAAATTGGTTACCTCTAGGAAATTCCATTTATTATACAGTTTGATACCAAACAAGGAGGAATATGGTATTTCCTTTTGAAGAGAATCCTTCCCCCCTCCTAGGATAAAAAGGCTTAACACCATCCAACAGGTCCTCATATTTTGAATGATTTTTTCCCTCTACATAGTTTGTCGCACTATCCTCAACTTGTTTAGAGTCATTCCTAATTCCAACAGAGAGGCCAATGTCACCAACCTGTAGAGTACCATGACCCCCACCCATGCCATTTTTGAAATTCAAATTCCCTCCCACTGGCTACATCTCACTCATTCCAGTGTATTCCCCAACATTAAAGAGATTGAAAATTCCTTAATGAGATTGATCGCTTTAACATAGCATGCAAGCATCCATAAGGAATGTTTCCATTGTGAAATGACCCCAAGAAAGGACAAGTCAAGGGAAATGAGAACATGACAAAAGATAGAAAAGAAAGGATCTACCAACTCTGGGGGTCAATATGATCATATGATAATACAAAAAATAGTATATATAAATATGAAATGTCATCATCATTCAAATGTAGTATTACTATAAGTATAATATAAGGTTAAAAAATGTAAGATTTTTTAAGAAGTCATTTTGGACTAGCATCATTGAGACCAAAAAGAATAGGTAACTACTATTTTGCATCATCCTATTCAGACAATAGAAAGAGACATTTACGAATAGTGGTACATGCATGAGATAACATGCAAGTACATTTAGAAGAAATGAGATACAAAAAGACTTGAATTTTTATGATAGTGTGATTCCTTTATCATCGTAAGCCAATGGAGTAACAAGGGTCATTTAAACAAATATGAAGAAAATAGATAACATGCAAAACATCACAAGGGAAGGACATTACTATAGGAAAACACATATAATCCATCACACAAGAGGATCTATTCAAGTCTTTCCCCTACCCCCATGTTGGTCTATAATGTTTAGGGAAGGTGGGATACCAACAAGAGGAGAAACATGGAGCAAAAAAATAGAACAATAGTTGTCCCGAACAAGGACCATACTGTGAAGATAGGTCACTTTTCTTGTTACTAGAAAGTGATATATAATTGTTGTGAAAGCATATTTGGTATATCATGATCAATATCAATAGTCACATACATGTCATCAGTGTCACTAGCATGAATATCATTATTATCATTAAGAAAATCATCATCATTTATATCTTATTGATATAAATTAATCATAATGTAATCTAAGATAAGAATAGAATTGTCACCTTTTCTCAATTTTATCTTGTTTAAATTCATTTCATCTATTAGCTCAATCCTGGTTTGGTCAAAGGGAAGTGAAACATTAGTAGGTGTATGAGGTGAAGAAATATTTTGAGAATCATGTTGACAAGCTCTGGCATGATGCTATCGATAGTGGTGATAGGCATTATGGTTGCATTTGGTTTTGCTAAAAATTTAGTCTGAGTAAGGATTAATCAGGATCAGGTCCTATTATTATTTAGGAGGAATAATGGAAAGAACCACACTAGAATGAGATATGTCTTCAGGAGAATGTGTATGAGTTATAGGATGTGGAATATGAGCATATAGAGGAGGTTTAGGTGATGTAGGAAGAATTCCACACCTACGGAAAAGAGATGGAACATCCTTAGGTTTGCCAAGTTCACAAATATTTTGGACCTTATAATCTTTGTATAATTGAAAGGGATGGTCAGGATGGGTGTGAGTTTGTTAAGTCATAGAAGGACAAAATAAATCAAGGTTAACTAAGTTTCGAGGCCCTGAAGGTTGATAAAGACTGTGGTTAATTGTCATGATTTATCTATTATGATGAAATTTAAGGAATTCATGAATAGGAGAAACCACGGATTTCATGGAAGTAAGACAAGGAAGACCAAGCTTGCCTTTAAAATGATCAAAAGTTGGGATGACAGTGAAGGTGACATCTAAAATTTTACTATGAACTTCAACCTGAAATGAAATGGAACCATGAGAAGGATAAAGTAAACTATTGTGATTTTGTATCATAACCTTAGACTGATCATAGAAAATCACATTGAAATAATCTACTATAAACATGTTATTTATTTATCACATTCACTATGTAAAGTGGGATCAAGAAGCATAGCATCAGAAGGAAGTCCCTTAACCCTTGTCATAATGTAGACAATACGATAAGGTTCTTTAATTGTCTCAGTAGATCCAAAGATAATGGAAGGATTTTATGGAGGTTTACATTTAACCTTCTCAACATGGTTGACAACATGATTATCTTCATATATTTTTTCATTGTAGTCAATGCAAGGAGGAGGAGGACAACATTGATTAAGATCAATATTATTGTTTTAATAAGATGGAAAAGTGTTGGTGTATATTTTTGTAATTTTGTGGGGAGTTGCCACATATTTTTTTCCTTGATCATTGTCACCTTCAATAGATATAGCATTATAATCAATAAGATCTTTGATAAAAAAATTCAATAGTAACATTTTTTGGTATAATGGGCGGGTTGACAATGGTATTGACATAAAGCTTTAGGATCAAAGTATTTGAAATTAGGTTTAGATGTGTCAAAGGGTTTGATATGAGGAAGTGTTAATACATAACTATTAATTAACTTCAACATCACATTATATAAATATTCAGAAAAATGAGTAAAACTACGATTAGGTCTAAAGACAATTGACAACGGAGCTACACCTTTGGATGTTATTTCCACTTCTTCATCATAAGTGTTGGATGGGTTGTTGATTTTGATAAAGTTTCTTAGTTTGTAAAAATTAATTAAATTGTTGGATATAACATCACTCTTATCAAGAGGAATAAGACCCATTGGAATGGTACTATCAAATTAGATCATTTGAAGTTGATAATGATGAAGTACTACACACAATTGGGGAAAAGACAATTTAGCAAGAAGGATCTTATCTCTAATGTATTTTTTTGTAAATTAAAAATAAAAATGTGTTGCACATAAATATTAGGCAGGTGATAATAAATATTAGCATGGAAATTCTTAAATCTACCAGTGAAATTACTTCCTTTTTCTTTATCACCTTGTTTATAAATCATTAAATAATTCAAAGACATTTGAGGACCAAATTTGTTTTAAAATTGTGGAATGAAATCATTAGAAATATTTTAAAAGGAATAAATGAAATAAGGAGGCAAAAAAAAAACCATGGCAAGGTTTTATCTTCAAAGTTTATATTAAACAACTTTTCAATGAACCTATGGTCATGGGAGAAATCACTATATAAGGATTGAATAGTTTTGACATGAGTCAAAGGATCACCTTTACTATTATAAGTCTCAAGTTGAGGAATCTCTATATTTTGTGGGATAACAACATAGATAATATCCAAAGAAAAATGAGTAGCAATGTCACAAGTAGGAATGTTGAACTTGGAGTGAATCATGGAGGCGTATTTTGTTGCAAATAAGAAACCATTTGAGGCAAATTATTAATGCTAGAATCAATAGTGTTAAGTATTTAGGATAGCTCAAAATGTAATAGAAATCTATGTTGTGTGCATTTTCCAAATACAATAATATATCTTTCATTTATATTGGGAATGAGGCTAGGAGATACATGTCCCTTCATGGGACATGTGTATTCATTATTATTTATAAGAAAGGACATGCCTCTTCCAATCATTTATAATTTAATCAATCTTATAATGTTTCATCAATCAATTATTAATTAAGAACAATATAATAATTTAATATGGAATATTAAATTTCATATGATTAATAATAATATAACCTGTATAATATATTATTATTATTCAACATATATTCTATGTATTCTAATGATCATACGACTGAAGCTACAAACATTAACAAATAGAAAGAATGGTAGGAGGGGAAATATGAGAATTTTAGGAGCATTGTTGGAAATTAAAGGAATGATTGATTATGAAGGAGGGGAACTATGGTATGTGGGAATGGATGATGGAAATGAAACGCATGGAAAAATTAAAGGAATATAAGGAAGAATGGGACTAGGAAGACTCACATGTGTAGGACTAAGATTTTGAATTGAATTTTTTAGGATCTAGGTGGAGCTTAAGTGGACATACTAGGAATAGAATTAGGGACAATAAATGAGGTGTCAACATTTATCTCAGGTGGAATAAAGCCTAAATCTTGAACACAATCCCTAACATTATTGACATTGTTATCAAAAAGATGAGAAATTGTATGAAATATGTTACCACCATATTCACCATTTTCTATAAGTTTCCTTAAGCCTTATACAATGGCACCTACCTCAACATTAGAGATTTTTTTACCCTAACCATCATTCAAAATTTTCAAATTCATGGGAAATATTTTGTACTTGGATAGGAGGAAACCTTAAGGATTCATATTCATCATGAGAAGAATAAGAATAGGTATTCTCCATGATAATATTGATATCAATAAGATGCATGTTGGTCTCATAAATATTCCTAGAAAAGGAGGGTTGAGGATCAAAGGATCGCACAAGCCTACAACTTGTTCTAATTGAAATGTTATAGGTTCCACTCAAAGTGATAAAAAATATTCACAAGGGAATGAAGAGAAATTCAAATTATGATATTTGAAGGAAATATGTAATTCAAAAGGGATTCTTTTATGCAAAGAACATTAACTATCAAACATGTAATGAAAATCATAAACAAGTAGATTTGATCATGAAAATGAAAAACATGTAATGAATATATGAATATATAGATCTAAGTAGATAAAATGTAGTAAATATGTGATAACAATTATAATTAAAACAACACATACAAAGTAGATCTATATGTAAAATGGAAAAAAAAAAGAGGATCTAAGACCAAATCAAAAGAGGAATGTCATAAGTCAGGTTGACCAAAATATATAATATAAAATTTTGATAAATGCTAGGAATGAAGAGAACTAACCAAGGTATATTATAACATTATTAATATCCCCAAATGATCACCCTCAAACCAATATTATTATTAAAACCCAAAAGGATGAAGGTATGACATTGAAACATCTAGGTTTAAGGATGAGTTTTTATTGGAAATGAGGTATTCCTTTATTTTCCATAGATTGATTTATATTATGATAAAATACAATGTATGAAATCAGATTTGATCTATAGAGATAAGTTCAAGAGGAAAATAGATAGAATAGACTCACCTTGAATTTAGAAGAGGAAAAATGAGCTTTAGATGTAAATTGTAATGTCACCAAAGTGCTAGAATTAGCTTTAAATCTTGATCTGGGACTCCAATGTCTATAGCTATGTATTAAGAAATATTCAACTAAAAATTGCAAGACAAGGTTGGAAACCATGACCTGATCTTTGAAAAGGTTGGAAAATTTTACCTCATCCCTATAAGTCTAAATATAATGAAAAAAATTTGAGGGCCTATGATTGTGTCTGAGATTTTGGATTCTAGATTTGAAACTCCCAAAAGTATTCCTAATCATTAAAACAAAGGGGAAAAGGTTGTGGAAAGGTGTTTTCCTTGGCCAAACCCATGTATATTTATCAACCTTGAATTGAAATTGGACTTGCACATAGTAAAGTAATGTAAAGAAGATAAATGTTAGATTAACATTACATGAAAAATATTCATGAATATATGTGGTAATTAGTCAAATATATAAAGATGCTTGTATGGAAGAATCAAGGATACCTTCACTAATGCAAAGATATACAATTTCTAATCCTAGATCTTGAATAAATGTATGCTTGATTACCTCAAATGGTGAAAGAAAGAGAAGAAAAATGAATGTATGGATCTTCTTTCTTGCTTGTGAATTCCTCTATATGGCCATCATGGGATCTATAAATTTGCATCAATGAAATAATAATTCATTTTATTAAATGGATCTTGAAGAAATAGAGACTTGGAAATCCTAGATTGGGTGCTTGAATTCAAGTCTTGAATCCACTACTATAATTACACAACTTGAATTTCTTGATATTTTAACTTTCTTTAATATGAATGTGCTATTAAATGTATTCCCATGTGATGTGAAAATGCGAGGAGAGAGTCCCCTTTTATGCTCATTTTGGGATTCAATTTAATTCTAGGCCAACCACAAATCTAGAAATTGGAAGAGATCTCAGCTATTGGGTCCGGATCCAATTTTAGACATAAAAATCTAGGAAAAGGTAAATATGCCCAACCTAGACAAGGACAAGGTTGATGTGGCCGACGTAGTCTAGGTAAATTTTCCTTAATTTTTTTTTAGATCTAGGGGAGTGTGATAGAAAGCGTAGGAAGAAATTATTCTTACTCCAATTGCACATTGAAGTTTTCATTAGTTATCAAGAAGACATAATGATTAGTCGGTAATAGAGTGACAAAAAAGACAGTCAGCATAAACACTAAAGTACAGAGTTAACCAAGAGTACTGATCATGCCTAGAGTTAACCAAGCATAGTGATTATTGAGTATACAAAATATACCGAGTAGTAGACAACACTGAGCTACATAGCATAACTAAACATGAGTATAACTGAGATACATAGATAACACCGAGCACCGAGAGACAACAATAACTAAGTAGAGTAGAGACCACCTAAAAGTTTGTTATGGAACATTAGTTTGTGTAACAACTTTTTATTTGATATTTATAATGGTTTACATGATCAAGGAGGACATTAATTATAGATTTACAACATTAATTGTTTATGTCTCGTATGTGTATATGATCAAGGTAAATTTTGTACACCATTGATCTTAGGGTAGGGATATAATTTTTAAGCCCTATTTAGGTCATATTGTTTGATATATAAATGTATAGATGTAAAATTTTTAATGTATGTTGATCAATAAATGATCAAGTAGCTAACATACTACAGACATCAGAGATCAAACAAGGATATTAAGGATAGAGACTACATTGCAGAATTCAATTTTTCCAAACTAAGGCAAGGCTACCAAGATTATTAGAGCATAAGGTATTATCATTCACATTGAGGTGATATATTTTTATATGAACTTAATGGATCTATATCAAAAATATTGAGATTATACATGTTTTAGATCAAATTTTTGTTGCTCTCTAACAATTGTAATAAATCCCTAAATCTCTTAATAGAGTAGACTTAACCATCTTATTGTAAATCTCTTAACCGAGTGCACACATACTTTGTGTTGCAAAATCCTCAAACAAAGAAGATCTAATAGATCTCATTTTTATTCCTAATAGGGTAAGATCGTCAGAAGTGATCCTTATTGGGAAAGCTTTAACATGATAAATTCATTTCTGTAGTACTGAATTTTTGTGGGTCTCATCCCTACTGCAGTTTTTACCTTCTAACATGGGTTTTCTACGATGCCAAAATACCATTTTCATGAGTACTTAATTTTATGTATATGTATTGTTTACGTTACATGCATTTACATTTCAGTAGTGATACTATATTTTTGTTGTATGCAATCTACTCAGTCAACTAATATAGAACAATGGTTACAAATAATTGATTAAAATTTTTAAGGGTACTGATTCACCCCTCCCCTCTTAGAACACACCTCTCATTTATCCAAACAATTGGTATAAGAGAAAGTTCTCTTATTTTGAAGGTTTAATTGTTGAAGAGAAAATATCTTACAATGGAAAGGTATACACTTGATAAAACTATTGAAAATTTGATGTTACAACTGCAGATCTATGTCGAACAATACAAGGAAGCCAAAGATAAACTCAGGAAGATGTTGATTAAGAGAAAGGAAATGGAACATCACTGTCGTGAGATTGATTATCATGAAGAAGATATTCATGACCCATTTGATACATCTAGATATAAATCTGGTAGCATATCTGATGCATTTGAAGGAATCATCTCAAAGCTATCTGAAGGAAATCAACAACTTAATGAACAATTGAAAGCATTGCAAATTGGTCAAGACACACAAATGGTTAGAATGGTTGAAGTGTTTAATGATGAAAATAAAGCTGAACAAGATAGAAACATGGTTTTTAATGACAAAAGATAGATGACTGAAAATTTACAAGAGAAAGAAATTGAGATATTGAGACTTATTGAACATTATTTTGACATCACCAATCGAGTGGTTTCTATGAATCATGAGGCTAATTGAGTGAATACTAAAATTGCAAAAAGAATAGATGATATTGGTTTACTAAAAGAAGAAAATGAAAAATTGAGACATGAACTGAATATTTTACAACATAATGAAGTGATTAAGAGATCTAAAGAAAGCTCTAAGAGAATGGATGAATTTCTAAACTATCAAAGAAGATTGAACAATAATATTGGATTAGGGTATACCAAGCAAGGAGAATCATCAAATCCAGTTGAACAAAGGAATGTATACTCAATCCCGAAGCCTAAGAAGCCCTCTTTCCATGCCTATGGAAAACTAGGCCACACATCAAATGTTTGCAGAAGCAAAGCAAAAGGTAGTCCTAAAAACTCTCCCAAAATAAATGGTATTTTCTATAACTGTAATAAGCATGGACATCAGGCACATGAGTGTAGATCCAAGTTGAAAAAACCATAGAAGAAACCATACATAGATAAATACTATCAAAATTACAACATGCATGGTCATACATCACAAGCATGCAGAAAAAAAACACAAAGTAAATTTGGAAGCCTAAAGGACAAGAAATGGTAAATCAACCGAGAAGAGAAGGTAATGCTTCTGAATGAGATTATAGAACTTAGATTAGTTATGAAAAATGTGGTAAATATGGACATATAGTAGAAAATTGTATGAGACTATGGTGAACCAAATCTAGGAATTGGTCAAACTCTAGAATGGCATGTTCTCACTATCACAAAGTTTGTCACTTAAGAAGAGATTGTGCAGACCGAATAAACACTTATGGGAATGACAATACAATTGAGGAAATTATAAGGATCAACAATAAAATGTGGAGGAAAACATAAAATGATAATGCAGGACCAAGTACAATAGTCAGTGAAACCACATCTAATGGATCAGGTGGCTCCACCATCTACAACTCAGCAACACAAGAAGGTATGGAACTATGTTTTGCAATACTATATTACTTCAATTCTAGTATTCATTTCACAAATTCCAAATCAGCATGAATAAAGATGCACTATGGTATTATATTTTTGATTACTATGATCTAGTTGATCCAATTAATATGTATCAAGTTAGAACTGTTAGTCAATGAAAATGTGAAGACAACTGAGTTACTATGGTAACCGAGCATATGGTATACTCACCGAGCATAATGTTTGTTCAATGATTGATTGGTGAAGAGTATTTATTGCAGTGACCTAAGTTATTTTCTATATATATTTGGTCGACATGAACTCATTTGTTCACAACGTGATCAAAGAGTAGAACATAGTAAAGAGAGCTAAGTTGTAACATAGCTTTTTAAGCATTCTTCAAATATTTAAGCACATTTCAAAGTACACAAATGTTAGTCACTATGCATTCTACCCTCACCAAGTTATTCGAGCATATTTTATGGAAGCCCTAAAAAAAAGATCATGGCATCTTCATCTTGAAAAATAAAAGAAAAATGGATAAGGATAAAAATTTTGTTTTGGTAAAGAACTCCACGTACATGTAACCAAACTACAAGATCCATCCATAGATTGGAGCACAAATAGATGATAAAGGCACATTTTCATCTATCCCACCTAGAGTTTTTCTAGGGCAACACATACGTGCCTACATATACTAAAAAATAGGTGAAATCAAAGACTTTAAGCTTATGGACACATACTAATAATTATGAATAGATTGGAAGTTGAAGGTAGATCAAAAACACTTAGAGGTTAAAGGTTTAACTAATGCCCTAAATTTCCTAAAGGTCTTTCGCAATGAATAAATCTGCATTGTTCTATGTAGAGTACACAATGGAAAGCTCTAGCTAGATGATCCCTAGAAGATAACCAGAGATGTAATTCATGCAATAACAAGATATATTATATATGAAAAAACAAAATCCCTAAGGCACCTACCCAAAACTGTGTTAGAAAAGCTAACATTAGGTGAGTGGGATGTTAGAGGTTTAAAGATTAACCACATTAGTGATCATAAACTGAGGTTCAGTGCTTATGTCATTGGGTATAAGATATTCCATTCTAGTAGACCGAACAATGTACCATGAGGAGCTATTGACATAGCCTAAAAAAATTCTAAGAAAGGTATACAACTTGATCTTTCTAAGTTGTTGTAGACGTAACTAGAAGAAAACATGAGAACCATTAGATCATAAAGTTCAAATACATGTAAGTTCAATTCACTAATAGTTTACATATTCTTCTACTTTCAAAATTTCTTTCTCTCAATTGGTAAAGTAAAGTAAAAATCAGATAGACTAGTTACGGTACAAATTGATGAGATTATTACAAGTCTAGGGAAGAACATTGAACCTGTTATGAATGAATATTTTGCTAATTTCAAAGCTAGGATGGAAAAGAGATCCAAAATTCCTATGCAATTAGTTGAACAATACAAAGATGTTATCTATTTTGTAGCGAACACAGATACAACTTTAATCAAAGCACAAAATCCGAGGATAGCATGGCTACCTCCAATGGACTATGATTTACATATTGATGTTGCTTCAGAGGATATTGAGAAACTGTTAAATGAGATTGTTGATAAATATACCTTGACATCTGGAAACTATGAAGAAGCAAAGTCCCAAATATAAATTGATTTGAAAGTGCAACAATTGGTTAGGAAAAATACCAAAATTGTCAAACATTTGAAGAGAAAAATTGCAATAACAGATGAAGAATTGGACAAATCTGAGGATGAAACTAAGATGAACACCTCACTAGGTGAAGAAGAAGAATCAGAACATGATGCTGATGACACTGAGTCAAATGAAGCACCAGTTAAGGCACCTAAGGCCAAAAGGAGAAAAATCATAAAGATTGAATCTCCATCAAAGACTAGCTCACAATTGGTGACTAAGGATTCACCACCTTTGAAGAGAGGTGTAGAAAAAATAACAAGACCCTCACCAAAGTTTACATACAAAACAAGGAAGCATAAGGGTACTACTGCACTAATAAAAAAGAGGAGATATGTAAGTAACAATGATGAAAAGGGTGATTCTGATGTAAATCCAGATCAATTCAAGGTTGTACAGAATAACACATCACATACTATTGATGAGATTGCAAAGGCAATCAAGACAACCAAATAGTTTAGATATCCAAAGATACATGCATATTTTGATCAGGCTACTGAGCACAAGGATAAACTCAAAGAAGAAATCATAGGTATGATGATCAACTTAAGACAAGTTCCAATTGAATTTTCTACTTCTATTCCATCAAAATTATATGATAAAATATAATAGAATTATATCTACTCCAAATCGATAAACATATGAGAGAAGCATCTTTGACACTTATTGAAGTTGAGTGCACAGTTGAGGAAATACATGATATAATGAGAAAGTATGCCAATAAATTTCTAAAGAAGGCAAGAACACTGAATATTTTGCAAGGAAATATGAAAGAAGTGGATATTGAGAGCACCAAAATTTGGAACAAACTACTGAATCCACCGAAGGACATCAAGGAAACTAAGGAAGTAAATGATGTTCCATCTATTGGCCTGAGTACAAAACCCATAAAAATTAATGATGCAGCAATTGATGATGTATTAGATGGTATTCCTAAACTCTTGACTAATTTAGGTAACCCAGAGATCACAATAATTGATATAACTAAAGGTGATATTGATGATAAGGCCAAGGAAGATGAGTCAATCAGAGAAACCAAGACTATTGATGAGAAAGACACATCAGAGGTCACCCAAGTAGATGTACTAGAAAATTACCTATTTTGGTCAAAGAAATTGAAATTGAGACTGAAGCATAGCAGAAGCCACCCAAATACAAATTAAGACAAGGGTGAAGATCATGATAAAGAGACTGATCATAGTGGTGGAACAACACAAGATGATGCACCTAAAGATACCACTAATGCTATAGAAGTGAAAGGTGAAGGTAACAGAGAGACTCTTAACAACTAAAGACATAGGGTCAGCTACTGATGCACCTTAGTAAATTATCACAATGAGTACAAAGAAAGCAAAGCCCGAAACTGAGAAAAAGGCTCAGTTAACATTAGCTCTATCTCCTTCATCGAGTGTTCTAGGAAAGAAAAAGAAGAAGAAAGGAACCAAGGACCCAATTACTTTATATGAAATCATAGAGATTCTTGATTGGGATCCAAGGACACTTGATCTGGAAACATTGAAGAAATATGGTGAAATTTGCACCTAAAAAGAAGCACAAGACAACCTAAGACAAGAAGAAAAGAGTGCACAAATGATAGAAAAAGCAAAAGAGATTTTAATGGAAGTTGTACTAGATATAAAAATTGATGAATGAGCCCCCATACTTGAAAAAATTGAACTACTCACTAAGGTGATAGACAATCCTGACATTGATGCTAAGTAGAAATTGGAAGAAAGAGAAGAAAAGAAGATCCAATATAAATTTATTGAGAAAATTACCTAGGCAGTGGAAGTGCATAAGATGACTCTGTCTGAATTTGTAAGTGGTTTAGAAACTGTTATATCTGAAGCGATTACAATTCTACAATATTTATGCACACTCAATCACTTCACTACCAAGATTAGTGAAAAGATAAAGAAAATAGATCAAGATCTTAAGGTTTGTGCACAAATTATATCAACCGAGCTATATGCATTATGCATGGATTACAACAAGGTACTTCAAAACCAATAGTTGAGACAAAACTTGAAGAGAGAAGAGGAATAAATAAGAGAATAAGTAATTGAGCTTCAAGAAACATTACTATCACATCTACCTATGATGTAAAAATAGGTGACATTGGCAATGGATCTTATTGCCACCTGAGAATTGTTACACATAAAGCATATATGATATGCATACTCAACTAAAGTTAGAGCTACTCACCCTAGATAATTTAAAGGAGAAATGAGAGAAATTACTAGAAACACTCAATAATCCCCATCCTATTATTTTTGACAAACTATAAGTTATACTCCTTTTTTCATTATTTTCAAAAAAGCGGGAAAAATATGTATAAGTATAGTAAAGGAGGATACTATAATCAGGATATTCATATACATATACCAAGTATATACAAAGGGGGAGAGCATGTACAAAGGGGGAGTCACTATGTATAGTATTATATACAATAATAAGTATTTGATGCTAATGCAAAAGGGGGATAATGTTACTCCAATTGCACATTGAAGTTGTCTTTAGTTATCAAGCAGACATAATGAACAGTCAGTAATAGAGTCACAAACAAGATAGTCAGTATAATAATCAAAGTATAGAGTTAACCGAGAGCACTAATCACACCAAGAGTTAAATGAGCACAGTGATTACTAAGCAAACCAACTATACCGAGCAGCAGACAAGACCGAGCTATACAACATAACCGAAAACCAGTATAACTGAGACACACAAAAAACACCAAGCACCGAGAGAAAAAAATAACCAAGTGGAAGAAACACCACCTAAAATTTTGTTATCAAACATAATTCTATGTAAAAAATTTTTATCTTACCTATATAATGGTTTACACGATTGAGGACATTAATTACATATTTATAGCATTAATTGTTTGTCTTCTATGTGTAGATGATCAAGGTAAATTTTTTACACCATTGATCTTAGGGTAAGGATGTGATTGTTAAGCCTAAATTAGGTCATATAATTTTATATATAAATGTATATATGTAAAATTTTGTAATGTATGTTGATCAATAAATGATCAAGTAGCTATCATACTACAAACATTAGAGATCAGACAAGGATTTTAAGGACAGAGAGTACATTGTAGAAATCAATTTTTAGAACTAAGGCAAGGCTACCGATCAGAACAGAGAAGAAGGTATTATCATTCACATTGAGTTGATATAGTTTGTATGAACTTAGTGGATCTGTATAAATCATATTGAGATTATATATGTTTTAGAACAAATCTTTGTTACTCTAACAATTTTAATAGATCCCTAAATCTCTTAATAGAGTAGACTTAACCATCTTATTGTAAATTTGTTAACTGAGCACACACATACTTTTGTGTTGCAAAATCTTCACATGAGGTAGATATGATTCATCTCATTATTACTCCTAATAGGGTAAGATCATCATAAGTGATCACTCTTTGTAAAGCTTTAACAGGCTAACTTTATTTCTGCAGTAGTGAAGTTTTGTCGGTCTCATCGCTACCACACTTTTTACCTTCTAACAGTGCTTTGATGTGATAAAAAAATATTAGTGTCATGAGTACTTAATTTTATGTGTGTATTTTTCACTCTACATGCATGTACATTTCAACTTTGATACTATATGTTTGGTTTATGCAATCTACTCAGTTGGTTAATACAGAACAGTGGTTACAAAGAATTGATTAAATTTTTTTAAGGGTACTAATTCACTCCTCCCCTCTCAAAACACACCTCTCCATTATGCCAATAATTATAGGTTTTTAAGATCAATAAAAATTGTCATTTACACATTGAAATGACAAAAATAGGCTCTAAAAGGTACTAGAGGCTTCAATTATGGTTGCCACTTTTTTAAGGATAGTCCATTTAGATCTCAGTTTAGCGCCAGTATGAAGCAAACTCATGCTTATACTAAAGTAGATCAAATGCAAAGGATGGTCTCATAAAGGTCAAAGAGACAAACAAACATCAAAATCCTGAGTGATTTATGTCCTCATCAAATAAAACACCAGAGAGAGAGAGAGAGAGAGAGAGAGAAAGAGAGAGAGAGAGAGAGAGAGAGAGAGAGCATCACTATCAACTATTCAATATTGAATACTTATTCTAATTTATACTGATGAAGGAGATAATGACTATCGACTATTCAATATTGTATACTTATTCTAATTTCTACTAAAGAAGGAGATAATGATTTCATACTTTCAAATTTCATGTGTAAAGGAAGTTAAATTTTTTTTAACATATCAAATTTTCATAGTAAGGATAGGACATTAGCTCATGAGTACATGCTATCTTTATTATTAGTCCATATTATCCTAAATCTGGTCAGGTGTTTCTCTTGTCCCCCATCTTGGTGTTTAATTTTAAGGGAAGGTGGGAAATGTGCAAGAGGAGAAACATAAAGCATGAAAAAATGGAACAATAGATATTTTCAAACAAGGACCATGTTGTGAAGATAGGTAACTTTTCTTTTCACTAAGAGTGATAGATACTTGTTCTGAAAGCATAGCTAGTATGGTTTGGTCAAAGGGAAAAGAAACATGAGAAGTTGTATGAGGCAAAGCAATGTTTTGAAAAGAATTTTCACAATATATAGCATGCCACTTTTGATGGTGGTCCCAAGCAAGATGGTTTCATTTGGTATTGCTTTAAATTTAGTTTGAGTCAGGACCAATCAATATCGGTTTCTATTCTTCCTTAGGAGGAGAACGAAAGCAATCACACTAGCTTGAGAGACATCTTGAGGAGTATGTTTATGAGAAAGAGTAGGTGGAACATGATCATATAGAGGAAATTAAGGTGGTGTATGAAGAAGTATATGGAAAGGGAAAAGAGATGGAACATTCTTAGGTTTTCTAAGTTACAAACTATTTTGGACCTTGTAAGCTTTGTTTGATTTAAAGAGATTGACATGATGGGTTTGAATTATTTGAGGCATAGAAGGCCAAAAGAAATCAAGGTTAGTTGAGTCTCAAGGGACTGAAGGTTTATAAATAATATGGTTAATGATCATGACTTCTCTATTATGATTAAATTTAAGGCATTTATGAACTGGAGAATCCATGACTTTCATAAAGGTAAGCCAAGGAAGATCAAGTTTGACTTGAAACTCATCAAATTTTGGGATGAAAGTGAAGGTAACATCAACATTTTTACCACCAACTTCAACAAGAAATGAAATAAAACCATGGCAAGGATATAGCAAAACATTGTGAGTTTGGATCATATCATCAGGTCGATCATAGAAATCACATTTAAACCGTCTACTATAAAGATGTTCTTCAGGTATCAGATTCACCATGCCAGTGGGATCAATATGGATAACATGCCCAAATGAAGGCCATCAACCCTTGTGAAAATGTAGAAGAGACCATCAAGTTCTTTAATTGTCTTTGTAGAATCAAAGATAATTAAAGAATGAGATGGAGGTTAAGGTTTAACCTTCTCAACCAGGTTGAATACATGATTAGCTTCATTGATTTTTTCATTGTATTCTATTGAAGGAGACAAAGAAGAAGGTTGGGTAATGTTAGCACTTTTTCTTGAAACACTTACCTAATGATGACAGTATACCTTATATATTCGAATGCAACCTCTTTTATGCAAGAGAAAGGCTAATTGCTAAGGATTGGATACTATCCTTCTTCATTTTTGAGCTACACAGACTCAGGAAGGTATTACCTTTTTAAGATTACTGATACTTCAGCCTATGTAATTGGTGGATTATTTCATTCACTGGCTATGTACCTAAAACCTCACTATAACAACTTATAGAATACTTTAGAGATTGCAATGATTGATCTGAAATAGAGTATTATAAGCCAGGCTATAGTTTTGATAACATGAACCAATGAGACAAGGATTTGCATCCTTTTTCATTTTGATTTTAGGAGGGATAACCTAATGATTCACTCTCTAAAGAATCACAAAAATGGACACTATCCTGCCGATATGAGTCCTTAATGAGTTCAACTCATTTGTTCTAAAAACTAGATGAAATCGATTAATTTGTGTATAACTGAATGGAGATAACACTTGCTCAGCAAACTCTAGATCAGTGCCTATTCCTTGGGTAAAGAGTCAATGAAAAAATATGTCAACAATAGTAAACTAATGCAATACTGAAGAATGCCTCACAAACTTCATCCAATCCAGATTAGATGCCTTACAAACAATCTACTCAACTCAATACTTCTTCATCAAATCTTTACAACTATGTCCTACTCTCTCAAATCATTTACAAAATTTAACTCTCTCCTTGATAAAGATTCACAAATGATTAGACACACTACCTTGTAGTAGGTATATTTCAGATGCCTTACAAATGAACTATACTAGAGCATAAACACAGTGAATAGAGACAAAACAACAATGAATAGGAATTTCCCTGTATTCTCATTAATCCAAGTTGTTTCCAGATATCCAGACAATAAAATCACGAACTAAGCATGAAATAGAAGTATGCTTTACAAATAGAAATATTCAAACCAATGGTAACTTGTACTGAACCAAGCAAAGATAGGAACAAGAACAAGACCAGGAACCTCTATAGGAACCAAAATAGGAACCTAAAATCAGAACCCTCAAAATAGAAAAGAGAAGAGAATAAATAAGAAGAGAAGAAACCCTAATATTTCTGAGATATTCACACCTGTCCCTCTTCTTAAAATTTGATTTGTACTCATTTCTTCTTTTTAAAATATCTGAAACTCATTTTACCTTTTATCCTTTGAATGTGTTACCATCGGTGATCTCTAAAATCTATTTTTTTCTTGTTTTCAAAGTCTTTCAATATCTGATTGATTTCATTAATGACTGGCTCCACTAGTCTTTTCAAAATCTAATTTTATCCCTTGATATTATCCATCATTTTCCACTAAGAAATCCATCAAATCTAATTTCATTTGCAAAATATCTTTGAAATCTGAGAAAATATCTGCTCAAAAAACCTCCCAGAAAGCTCTAACAAATCTGACTTTTGCAATAAAATATATGTGCATTTTGTCTTATCCCTTTGCGCAAATCTGATTTTGTTTGCCCCTTCAAAATCTGACCTTTCTTTGCCTGAGAAAATCTGATTTTATCCTCTAAGAAACCCTCCAGGAAAGCCTTGTCAAATTTTGAAATAAAACATTTTACAGAAAATGAAAAAGAATACATTTCAAATCCTTTTAATCTTTGAACTTTATACATTTTTTGTCTTTGAAAACCTTCACTTTACTTTAATATACCCAAAATTCACCAGAAATTGACACTTGTCACATGCTAATTTGCTGTTATAAACTAGCTTTTTAGCTATGCCTTTAACCCTAGTTAGCCTTTCTCACTTTGTATCCAAGTCTTTGAACTTTTTGCCTAACCATGGTTAAATCTGGTGACCATGCGACAACCAAAGTCTCATTGTCTCTAAATAAATTTCCACTTAGCATCTTTAATCGGTGACCATGCAACCAACATATAATAGTTTATCTGCATCTGGCGACCATGCGACCACACTTAGTCTCCATGTTGCTAGCAAATTTAAACTCAACTATCAACCTTGGGTGACCTAGCGACTAGCATCTGGCAGCTTATTTCTATCTGGTGACCATGCGACTGACAGTTACCTCTTTGTCGCGGAATTCATCTTCCTCTTATGGCTACTTTGCGATTAACTACTAGCAGTCAGTCACCAAGTCTCGGTGGCTTTCTTCTCCATTTCCCAACTGCGTGACTAATTGGTAGCGGTCAGTCATGAAGTATGCACGGTTATCTCCTTTGATGGTTAGCTTCTAGCGACTTCACAACAGGCCGCCATGTGGCATTTTCATTAAAATTTGTTCTCCTCCATTTTTAGGCATAGAAACCATGGCACTTGGATGACTAGGTGCGCACGTGGATAGCCTCCTCATCAGCTTCATACTTGATATGTTTGTGTCTTGGCATATAAACATTCGAAATTCCATCCCCAAATGAATGTGGGACAATGGGTTTTTGGTTTCAAAATTTAGACTAAAACCTAGGATTTTTCCCATGCATCCATTCTTCCAGCCCTTAAGAGCCTCTAGGCTCTCTTATTTACTTATAGAGAAAGCCATTTAGTATATAAAGATTGAAAATAGCCATTGCAGAGCGAATGTGGGATAACTCATTTCACTTTTCTCCAATTTTCTGAGACTTCATTGAGTAGAAATTCTTGCTAATTAGATTATTTTATTACTGATGAAGACCACTAATGTCTTCTAAAGATCTGGGCACCAACTACTGTGGATCTACATCTACAATTTTCAACTCAAAAACTTCAAAAACCTCTCTCCTCTGCTATCGTAGCCTGATGGAAATGTTAGATTGCAATGTAGTTTTGAATTTAATGTTTTAAAATCTAAAACCTCCCTCCATTTACTACTTGCATAGGATACAATGCATTTGATGTTTATGGTTTGCAATGTTAAAAATTACATAATACCTTTGATACTGAATTTGCAAACTCATCAAAAAGATCTTTCAGAATCTGACCCTCTGAACATAGATTCAATGTCATGTGAAGAATGCAAAACCTCAATTATCTTGTTCTGAAAATAAACTTCTTAACTGATACCAATCAACAAAATTAGCATCCTAACACCTTTTTGAACTTTAAAATGCAAATATGTAGAAAATTGATTTGGATTTAATTTTGAAAAGTGATCAACTAGATTGATCAAAATCTAAAAATCTTTAAAGGAGTTCATTCCTAGGTCTATAATGCGGATCAACTTTCAATTATGTCTGACCTCAAACTAGGTACACATAGGGAAACCACAAAGTATGACATTTAATTCTGAATTCAACATTTTTAGCAAAACTTCAATAAATCAGGAACGGAAAGGCTCTGGAAAAGTGGATAAATGGATGTGTAGGAATCTGTAAATCTTCAAATAGGTGCATTCCTATGTTTACAATATGAGGGAAAACTCAATTATCCAAAATGTTCACCCGGGTATAGATTTTCAAGACCTCAAAGTGGACAACTTAGCAATTCTGTACTTTAAAACACAGGAAATCATAATTATTCACCAATGGAATGGTTCTAAAAAAGTTGTCATCTAATTTCATAGGGATATGAAAACTAGAAATATTGATTCATTGTCATGATTAAAATACCTGGGAACACACCATGATACCATACCTATCCATCTGATCAAAGATGCAGGCCTTCAAAATAAGGTATTCAGAAATCTGCATTCAACAACTTTTACAAACTTTAACAAAGTGCCAACAAAATCAGACTGGCAAATTGCTCAAATGGATTCCTCATGATCTGGGAACTAAAACATAAGTTCTGTAACATGCATGTAAGACATTCCCAAAGTAGTGTCCTATGAAACTCAACATGGAGCAAAATATTTAGAAACAAACTAGGCCCCGGATAGCAAAATGACACTTAAGCAAAATTCAGATTTAGGTGATCCTATCAAAATGACTACTCCCTAAACATGTCAGATTTGAAATTTAGGAGCTGGAACCCACTGTATATGTCAAATGAAAGGCATTAATTCCTTTTCCCAATTTGTACCTTATGAAAATGATCTGGGCATCCTTTTACAAGCATTCTAACTGAGCCTTCTCACAAAATTTCAAGGAGACTTACTTTGCTTATGTGAAAATTTTAACATAGTCACTCCAAATTTGAGAGTACCAATAGTGGCTCTGACTGAGGATGGTTAAATGCAAGTTTATACTGAGAACCACACATCTCTAGAGTAGTAGACCACCCCAAAACTTCAAAATTAGATTTTATCACTTTTCTCTTTCCTCTCTCTGAACTCTTCAAAAATTCCAGGGAAACCTCTAACTAAAAGCAATCACACAACTGAAAGGGAAAGAAACTGTACAATATGTATATTATCTACAAGAGGCCCAAAGTCCCAAAAACTAAGATCAACTCTTACCTCTGTCAAACACAAAGCTCCATGCCCCATGTTTCAAAAATATGATAGCACTACCACTCTTATCTGTCTAATCCAATCCACTGTCATCATGTATCAACTCATCATATGACAACAAATCTGCATATTCTTCATATGAGCTTTCATAAATATTATACATATTTTCATCATAAAAAATTTGTGGCATATATATGTCACATTCGATAGATAAGAACATACTTTGATATCTGTGACTTTTATCATCTTTCAGCTATAAACCACAATTGAAAAACTCCCCATTCAACTGAAATGAGGGATACTCAACCTCTATCACACTGCTTGGGCAAGCATCATCAATTTCCTTCACATCCATCATTTTCCTCTCAAAAGAAAACATATCTTGCTCTCTATGCAAAACCTGAGAGGCCTCATCACTTGGAAAATGATCATCAAACTTAGGACATGGAGCAATAACCTCTTGATCAAAAACAGGAGCACCTTGCATTTTATCATCATCAAACAAACTCAAAGAAAAGTGGTGGGTGGGAGGGAAAATACCGGCACATTCAATTTATTTGTTTAAAAATTGAGCCATTAATTGACCACTATTAAATAGTTTAAAGGCAGACTTAGAATCAAGATAAGATTCAAAATCCACACTATTCTCTAAATCAGTACTCACTTCAATACTTGGAATTTCCATATCTGCTGAATTTGAAACCATACTAAAACCTTCATCATCTGATAAATCAAACTGAAATCTGTTGTAACCTTGTGAAAAAGAAGTGCAAGGAAAATCAAAAATATTAGTATGACAACTTTGAAAATTTGATACATATTCCTTGTAAAAATCAATATGTGTGAAATGCTGAAAATGAAGTCTATCATTTTTTGAAAATCTGAGATATTCACAAGACAATAATTCTGAAATCTCTTCACTACGCACTGAATCATTGTCATCGTTTACATCCATTACCTCATTATCTTCTCCTATGATGCTGCAAATTTTTTCTTGGTTGGAGTCTTGTAGTGAAACCTATGAAGACATATCACTTTGTGTAAGGTCCTCACTACAAACACTCATGTCTGCATCATAGTTGTTTTCTTGCTGGTTACAAATATCTTTCTCTTTGTCTTGCTGCTCATATAACTTATTATCAATATTAATGTCAGAAATATCTTCACCAGTGATAGACTCCTCATCATTACTAAACATATATTCATCTTTATCACTTTCAACATCATTAAATTTAGATTCACTGTAAGATTTATCATTAGATTCTTCAATAATCTCAGAATTTTCAGATTCACTATCATTGCTTTCAACATGATATATATCTTTAGAAGAAACATCTTCTAAACCTTTTATCCATTCTATAACTTGCTGAAAAAAATCTTCCCTCTTAGAAATTGGTAAATTGCATGTATGGGGAAAACAAAGCTCAACAAATAAATCTGCCCATACAAGATCTAGAGGACAAAAAATGATACCGTAGCCTTGTAGCTTATTAGTGAATCTTATGAAAAAATCATTTGGTGATTCGCCTTGTTCTCTGTTCATGTGTCCTTGTAAAATTAATACCACCTTTTCTTGAAGTCTTTGTCTCAACATATCTCTCTTTGCTTTGATAAGATCAACTTCTGATATAGGGTCTTTTAATTCAGATATGTCATGTTCATCACTGTGCTCTTTATCCTCATACTACTCTACATAACTATGCTGCTCAAAATCACTAAATCTTTCAATAAAACAAGCCTCTAATGCTTCCATGGATTTTATTGAGCCATGAGGTAGGTCTTTAAACCAGTCTCTTGCAATATCAACTAAGGATATTATAAAAAGTTTCATCAATACATCCTCATGTGAAATGTTATGTCTATCTACCAAGTCAGCAAATTTTTCTAAATGTTCTTTAGCGGACTGTTCAACAAAACAAGCAAACTTTGGCAAACACCCCCTCACCTTTGATGGAATATGATTTGGGTATCCAGGGATACCTTCAAAACTAATTACCCCAAACAAATTACTACCCCTCCAATCACAAGAATATGACATTTTAGCAGTTGAAAAGATTACAAACTACCCATTTTTCCCTCTTAACTTAGTGCTGACCACTTGATAGGGAAAACTTATGTATAACTGATTTTCAATGAACAAAATACTTATCTAATGAAAATAAAAATACCTGGAGCATGAAGAAGTTGCTACAAACATGTGATTTGAAAACACCTCCAAATCAACTTCAAAATTTCGTAGAGCCACCACCGCTTTGTAGATGAAAAGATTTCAAAAGCTAAGAACTTCTTCCCAACTTTGACCTTTTTTAAATCAACAACTTAAACATCTCCAACATAGAGATCTTAGATGATTCCTCTAATCATAAAATTTGAAAATTTGCTATCCTTCTCACTGCAATTCCACTTTTTTTTTTGTAGTCTTTCTTCAATGTGTACACTAGTGCGAATCAGAGCTCAGAGTCGCCACTCACCATTAGTGAGATTGTGTAAATATTTATTTAATAGCTTTGGACTTTCAGATACTTTGCAATGACACAGAAATAAGCTTGACTCTCTTTATAAAAGCTTGAGGAATATGTTTTTATAAACGATGACTCTATAACCAGACTCTGGGATATTTTAGCAAAGCAGGGCTAAAACTTACTTATACTGACTTAATCGCTTTTAATCCCCAGTAGAGTCACCAATTTCTTAGCACTTTTTCTTGCAACACTTACCTAATGGTGACAGTATACCTTGTATACTCGAATGCAACCTCTTTTAGGCAAGAGAAAGGCTAATTGCTAAGGATTGGATAATATCCTTCTTCATTTTTGAGCTCCACAGACTCAGGTAGGTATTACCTTTTTAA
>MU223775.1:582234-594447 GCA_018584345.1 Thuja plicata | reverse complement strand
AAACCCCTGGGTCAACTAACTCTGAATTGTAAATAAAACACAAGTCCCCTGTATAGGCATGCATAAATATTTCATAACCAGGTCATGAGTAAACCAGTTAAAAGGAAAGACTTCTTCATAGTTAACAATTTTAAACAATGAAACACTAGTTACAAACTGCAAGCAGACATACTCTTCTGCAAGTAGACACTATGAAAGGACTGATTAAGAGGAATGAAATTATCCACAGTTAATCCATCAACAATCAAGGAACATACAGACAAGTAGAAAAGAGACAAGGTGGATACAATTCAACAAATTGATCCAAAAATTGAAACTCTGCATATTACTTCTCATAGTGAGTTACAAACTCATGTACAAAATATACTAAGGACAGAAAATTTGCCACAAAGCATGCCTCCTACATAATCAGAACTCTTGGGTTACAAAATCTCTTTATCTCTGTCGAGAACTCAGAAAAGTTACAGAACAACAAGAACAAAAAGAAGAAGAACCGACCCTTGCAATTGAAACTTTTCTTCTATATATAGGGCTAAGACCATCTAGGGATCCCTTAGGATGCAACAAGCTTCAGATGGTCCTGGAAAACCCTAACCCTAAAAACACAGGAGAGAGGAAAAGAGAGAGAGAAGGCGGTCGAGAATGACCGAGTCAAAAGATATTCACAGATATTTTCCTTATCTTCTCGATCTGGCAATTGGAAATCAGATTTGGTAGATGGTGGATAGTAGCATTTATGTTCACTCTGAATAGTCATGCACACCTGTTTACCTATATTTCTCTGTAATAACTGTCCCTCTTGTCTGTGAACAGTGTGTGGCCAAGTGTTCTCCTTGTCATCACCCAAGACTTCTTCTCCTTTTTCTTGGTACTTTTGGAAACTCAGTCATATTTCTGCTTTGTTCTGCAACATGCTGAACCTCCTCTTTTCCACCGACATTGAAACAAACTAATCTGGGGATCAATAGACTGCTCTGTGTATGATTTCCTATGACTAGAAACCCTCTGATCAATTCTGGAATACGAGAAAACAAGAATCATGGCTGTCAAGCGTTTCACTGTGTTAAACTTGCCGCCAGAATTTCAAAATTCAAAGTCTTGTTACCTCGCGACAGACCGTTACTCTCTTTTTCGTGAGCATCAGACACTAACCCTGGTTAAATCTCCAGACTTGGCGATAAAGCACTTTTACCTCTGTTTACCCGAGCTCAGATCCAGCGACAAGGCGATCGTGTGAAATCAAAGTCGCAAGGCATTTTCCTTAACTCACCTTTCTTCTCGCGACCTTGCACCTAAATGTCACCTTAGACCGCCACGGCTTGTCTCCTGATCGCCAGATGCTATCTCCCTGTCTCGAGATCACGCGACAACATTTAGTCACCAAGTCAGGAGTACTTTTCTCGCAGGGCTCTTTGATCACCAGACTTAGCGACCACCATAGGATCATCTGAGCCTTGCATCGGACGGCCACCGCTAAGTCGCTAAAAAACTGAGCATGCCCCTAAATGTTCCGCGATCCCGCGACGAGCAGCTATCTTTTATTGGTCGCGTAGTCGCAAGCTCTCTTTTACACTCACCTTTTCCTCGGCGAGTATGCGATGACACATTCTCTGTAGCTCATCGCAAACCCACAGACAGATTTCCTTTCTTATTCATTACTCGGCGAGTGAGCGACGAGATGTCTTTTTACATGGTCGCATACCCGCGAGAAATTCCTCCTTTGTCCTTATTACTTAGCGACTATGTGATGAGACTCATTTTCTGCTCGTCGCGCACTCGCGAGCCCCTTTTTCTTTCCCTGAACTGCTCGGCAACTGTGCGACCATTTTTCTCTTTCATCTCGTCGCATAGTCGGGGGTAGATTGAACTTATGCAAGAATAGGTCACGACTGCGCGATGACCGCGATTGGTAGCTCATCACGTACTCGCGCAACTGAATGACTTGAACATAAAATCACCGCGATTGCGCGATGAGACAAGAGTAAGAACTTTTGAAAGGATCTAGCCATTTTTTGGGCGGGAAACACAGACAAGGGCCAAATTTCTTAGGGAATGGAAATTTGGACAACAGTAACATTTTTTGGTATCATGGGAGGCTTGATGATGGTATTTCCACAAAGCTTTGGGATCAAAGTATTTGGATTGAGTTTTGGATGTGTCAATAGGTTTGATAGGAGGAAGTGTTAAAACATGAAAATTAGTTAACTTCAACGTGATATTATATAAAGATTCAGAAAGATGAGTAAAGTTGTGAGCAGCTTAAACACAGATGACCAAGGAGCCACACCTTTACATGTTGCTGCTATAGGTTCATCAATAGTGTTCCAGATGATTTGGTGATTTTGATGAAGTTCTTTTAATCTGAAATTTGTTAAAATTGTTGGATGCATCATCACTCTTATAAATAGAAACATGATCCATTGGATTGGTATTCTCAAATTGACTCACTTGAAGTTGATAATAATGAAGTGCTACACACAATTGAGGAAAAGAAGATAATTCATTAAGAAGGGTCTTATCTCTAATGTTTTTTTTTTAATTATCTATAAAACTATGGTGCATATCAATATCAGGCATAGGATAAGAAATTTGAGGATGAAAATGCTTAAATATACCAATGAAATCACTTACTTTCTCTATAACACCTTGTTTAAAAATCATTAAATTAGTCAAAGAGATTTGAGGACCAATATTATTTTGAAATTTTTGAATGAAAGCATTAGCAATCTTTTGAAAGGAATCATTGGAATAAGGAGGCAAAGAACAATACCATTGCAAGGCTTTGTCTTTAAAGTGTCTAGTAAACAATTTTTCCATGAACCTATGGTAATGAGAGAAATCACTATACAAGGTTTGAAATTTTTTTATGTGAGTCAAAGGATCACCCTTACTGTTATAAGTCTCAAGATGAAAAATCACCATATTTTGTTGGATAACAACACAGATAATATCCAAAGAAAAATGACTAGCAAGTTCACAAGTAGTAATCTTGAACTTGCATTGAGTCATGGAGGCCATTTTTTTTGGAAAGAAGAGAATGTTTGAGATAAATTATTAATGGTAGAATAATTATAAAGGATGATAGGAGGGGAAACATGATAAATGTTAGCATAATTGTTGGGAATTAAAGGAATGGTTGAATATGAAAATGGGACACTATACTAAGTCAGAATAGATGAATGAAATGAAACACATGACACACTTAAAGGAATAAAATAAAGAATAGGATTAGGAAGACTCACATGTGTAGGATTGACATTTTGAATTGAAGTTGTTCTGATCTAGGTAGAGTGTAAGTGGATAGAAGAGGAATAGAAGTATGGATAGGCATTGAGATCTCAACATTTATAGTAGGTGGAATGAAGCCTAGATATTTAACAAAACCCCTAACATGCTTGACATTAATATCAATGAGAAGAGAAATTTTATGCAAGATGTTAATACCATGTTCACCATTATGAATAAGTTTCCTTAAGCCTTATACAATGGAAATAAACTTAGAGTTAGAGTTTTGTTTACCTAACCATTGTCCAAACTTGTCAAATTAATGGGAAAGTTTTTGGACATGGATAGGATGAACCCTTTGAAGACATTATATTTTGACATTAGTGTATACAAGGGAAAACATGATCTACACCATCGGTTTAAACTACATCAACATACAAGGCACAACACTACCCGATGCCAAGGTTACCCGATACTGCGAGGTACAAAGCATCCCGACAAACACTATTCTGTGTTACCCGATGACAAAAAGGATAAAGGAACCCAACAAATAACAACAGTGCAACCTGACGAAATAGAAAAGAGAAGAACTTAATAGATGAAGCGAACCTGATGATCAGTTCAATAAAGGAGCACCGACAGACTTTTAGTTCAACCCAATGACCAAGAACCGACAGTCAGTTACATCCCATAAAAAGTGGATCGGACTTTCCACGTCAGATAAAACACTGAAGTTGTATATTTATCTTCTTAATTTGTTTTAAATCCATTATGTGCAGAGGAAGCAATGTAATTATTATTATTTTGATCAGTTTAACTATTTTAAAACATGCAAACTAAAAGTTCAAGGTCAAGTTGTATACCTTGGATCTAGAGTTAACTTTCTAATGCGTGATTCTAGAATAGGTCAAATAATTATATAAATAGATGCTCAATCTATTGTGAACATGTTTGATTATGATTTTAGCCACTAAGAGAATGCAAGGACCAGACAAGAGAATTCATGTAGAAGAATAGAAACAGATCAGTTCAGTTTCAAGAACAAGAACACAGGCTACCGACAAGCAGAGAAAGGTATTAATCAATCACTTTAGGTGATATTCATATTATGAGAGCTTTTATGGATCTATGATCAATAATTATAGATTGCATTCAGTTAGGTAAAATATATTGTACTCTTTCTAACAAGTATAGTACACTTAAGAAATCCATTCAAGAAAGGTAGACCTAACAGTCCTATTGTAAATCTCTTAATCGAGTGCACACTTCATTAGTGTTGCTAAAAATCTTAATAGAGTAGATCTTAATAGGTCTCCACTTTAATACTCCTAACATGGTATATCATCATAAGTGATCAATTGTAATCCTTTACTAGCTCCCTTCCATTTTGCAGATAGTGAGATTTTGTGGGTGTCATCCCCACCGCAGTTTTTACTTTCTAACAGGAGTTTTCTGTGATATCATATCTTGTGTTATGTGTTTATTACTTTCATGAATGTTTCTATGAATATTGCATATAATTAAGTTTAGGAATTAATACTGCATACATAAGAAACAACAACAAAAATGATTTGTAATACAGTAAAGAATGATTACTAATGATGAATGGTGAAAAGAGTTAAAAGTTTTAGAGGTACTGATCCACCCCTCCACTCTTAGTACTACTTATAATTAATCCCAACAATTGGTATTAGAGCTAAGTCTCTTTTAGAAATCTTAAATGCTTAAGAGCAAATATGATACAATGGAGAAGTACAAACTTGATAAAAATATTGAGAACAAAAAGTTTGAAATACAGATGTTCTATGAACAGTATAAAGAAGCAAGAATCAAGATAAGAGAGTTGTTGGATGAGAGAAAAGCTATGGAAACTCAGAGCAATGAAAAATACTATCAAGAATAAGAGATTCTAGATTTGTTTCATTCTTCAGGATCAACTACAAGCAAAGCATCAGATGCATGAGAAGAGAACATCATAAATCTAAAGGAGATCAATCAACATTTGACAGATAAAATAAAAGTGTTGCAAATTGGTCAAGAGACCTAGATGGTAATAATGATTGATGTGATGAGTTCTGCTAGACAAGCTGAAACAAAAAAAACACTAGCTATTGATGACAGAAGGAAGATTATAGAGAAACTACAAGGAAATGAGTTTGAAATTCAAAGACATGCTGAGCATCACCATGAGATTACAAATCAAATTATTCTTCTGAGTCAAGAAGAAAATAGAATGAATATAGAACTCATTGAAAAAGTACATGCTATCAGTGAACTAAGAGAAGAAAATGAAAAACTAAAGGATGAGGTTATAATTCAGCAACAACATAATGAAATTATTAGAAAGTTTGAAAAGAGAAATAAAAGAATGGATGATTTTCTTCAAGGATAATGAAGATTCAACAACAACAATGGTCTAGGCTTTACCAAAAATGGAGAATCATAAAATGAAGCCAATCCAAAGAATGTCTATGAAAATCCAAGACCAAGAAAGCTTACATGCAAACACTGTGGAAAGCAAGGGCATGCATCAAATGTATGCAGAGGTAAAATGAAAGGTATTCCTAAATCTACATATTGATTCATAGGATTCTGTTATAAATGTAACAAGAAAGGACATAAAGCATAGGAATGTAAGTCTAAGATGGAACAACCAAAGAAGGAAACCTACATGGACAAAAGGTATTCCACATGGAAGATGAATGGGCACACAACTGATAAATACTCAAAAAATAAAAGGCAAGCATGGAAGCCTAAAGGTCAACAAACTCCCTATCAACTAAAGAGAATTGGTAATCACTATGTATGGGACTATAGTACTTGGAAAAATTGTACAACATGTGGTAGATATAGTCACATTGCTGCAAACTCCATGATAGCTTGGACCAAAAGGTCTAGAGGGTGGGAAAACCCCAGAATGACATGCTTACACTATCATAAAGTTGGTCATCTCAAGAAAGACTGCAAAGATCGAATGATAGAGACTTGATCACATATCCCAATGGAAACACCATTGAAGATATCTAGAGGGCTAGAGAAAAAATGTGGAGAAAAGATTCAAGCAATGATGAAGCGGGACAAAGCAATGCAAATGGTGAGACCCCATCCAATGGATATGGTGACATCACCACCCCAACTTGAGGTGAACAAGTAAGTATGGAATTACACTATACCAAGTCATATTTTGCATCAGTTCCATTATACAATTGATAGATAGTCAAAATCTGCATGAATAAAGATGCATATTACATTACTTGTCACAATTATGAGAAAACAACCCCTTTGATAAACACATACCAAAAATCATCAGTGAATATAAAGGATGAGTTTTCTACACTTACCGAGAATTGTTCATCATCACATAAAATGGCTTAGTTTCTAATGTAACCTGATACCCGTCGGTAAGGAAGCAAAGTTGTATTGACACAATACCAATATCCGTTGGTAAAAAAAAAATTGTCAACAACTATCCTGAGCATCCTGTCAACACCGACAATGTTATTTGAGAGTCTTCCTGATGAACTCCATCTTCATGTCTTGATGAGTCATTGAGCATTTATGACAGACTTAGGGAAAAAGTTTGTAAATACTCAATGGGAGCACTTCATTTTGTACACGTGATTTGAAGAGAAAAAGAAGAGTGAAACCAGAGTGATAAAAGATCAGATAGCAGAGAGACCTCAACTCAATCTAGCACACTCCAAACAGATCGATCACCAATTTTACAGATCAAAGTAAGTACCGAGGGCACTGAAGAACTCTGTTGTTATTTTCAAGAAAGTCCTAAATTTGAGAAACAATGGCAACCACTTCAAGAACTCTAAAGATCAAGAATGATAAGAAGAATATGGTTAGGCTAATAAAGAACAGTACCTATGTAGAACCATAGTATAATATATGCATGAAGATTGCATCACAACCCAATGAATTCAGCGTATTTTCTAATATTCCACCTAGGATTTTGCTGATAAAGGATGTAAGGTCCTACATTCACTAGAAGATCGCTGAAATAGGTGATCTAGAGATGGATGAAGCTTACAAGAAGCTATGTGATGCAGAAGGGAACCTGAAGGAAGAGCACAAAAACTTAGAGGTTAAAGGGATAACTAATGCTTTATATTTCTTGAGAGACTTCAAAACTGTCTGGACTAGGTTAGTTTTGATCAGAATGCATGATAAGAAGTTATGGCTAGATCAACCTAAGAAGATCACTAAGGACATCCTTCATGATGTAATTGGTTATCCAATTATTGACAATCCTAAGGCACATAAGCATCCCTCTAGGATAGAAGTTGAAAAGCTCACAAAAGTTATGTGGGATAATAGAGGTCTGAGAGTGAATATTATCACTGACAAGGAACTAAGGTTTGGTGCATGTGCAATTAGCTACAAGATCTTCCAAGGAAGTAGGCTTAACAATATTGCATCTATAGCAGTAAGCACAACTTACAAGATAGTGACCAAGGGAATTCAAATGGATCTATGTGAGATCTTGTTAAACCAACTTGACGACAACATGACGATAATAAGGTTTAAAAAGACTAACACATGTAAGTTCGGTTCACTTATCATGTGTATATTTTTCTTATTTCAAGAATACTTTCCTTCAGCAGGAAAAGTAAAATGGGATACTATAAAGCCATTCACACTGCAGATTAGTGAACTTATTAAGTCACTAGGATAAAATTTTAATTTGGTTATGAATGTATATTTCCTTGAATTCAAGGAAGATATGATGGAAAGAGTGAGGATCCCTAAGCAAATAATTGAAAAACATAGGGATGAGATATGTTTTATGGTGGATAACGATTTCACACACATAAAACTAGTTGTACCAAGAATAGATTGGTTATCCCCTCTTGATTATGAAATAAACATAGATCAAGCAACCAATGTTATTGATCCATTGATCAATGAGCCAATTGACAACAAAAAACAAAGGTTTGGCACTTATGAAGAGGCTAGGTCAAAGATAAAAAGAGGCCTAGAAATCAAAAAGGTTGTAAACAAGAAGAATAAGATGGTTAAGAATCTTAAAAATATTTTATCGATTACTGAGGAGGAACAAGAACAAACAGAGGAAACCAATTGATGAATAGGGTACCATCGGTGAAGGGCAAGATGAGAATAAATCAGATTCTGAGGAAACTAAATTTGATGTACACCTCCACTTCCTACAAAGAAATAAAGGACAAGCAGCAAAACTATTAAGACCGACACCAAACCTCTTAAGAAAGGTCAAGTGAGGACAAATAAGAGGAAGCAGCCAATAAAGAAAACAAAGTAGAAAATAGAGAAAAAATAACCCACTAAGAGGAGGAAAAGAATGGTCAGGACTAAAGCTGACATTTAGGATTCTAAAGATGATGAACCTGATGTAGTGAATAATTTTTTTGGAAATCAAACAATTGATGAGGCAGCTGAATCTATTGCTACATCTGGCACCATGTAAGATAAGAAAATCGGACAATGGGATACACTTAAACCAGAGGACCAAAATAAAATACAAGAGGAAATCATCAGGTCAATGGTAAAATTCAAATATGTACCAGCTAAATTTGTCAACCGAATACCCAAAGAGCTAGGTAACAAAATATCTCAACAATGGTCATATGCTCTACAAACTGAAAGAGAATCAAGGGAGAGGGTGCTTGTCACACTTATGCCTCCCGAATATAAGATAAAATAAATAAAATAAATAATGAACAAGCACTCAAGAAATTTTTTTTTCAAGATAAGAGCTTACAAAGTACTATAGGATAAGTTTATAGAGCTAGACACAATGACCGAGACTAAATGGAGACAACTCCTAGATCTGCCTGCACAGTCAACAAGTTGTGAGAATCAATTACTTCCCACCGACACACCTCATGTAGAGGAGGAGAAAGATAAGGCAAGTGATAAGAACATTTCTTTGGACAATGTTTAAGATATGGAGCCAATAGATTTGGACAAAATCACTGATGATCAAGTGACATTCAAGACATCACACATTATGACTCTGATAAGGATCCACAAAAAGAAGATAATGTAATATTTATATCTCTTAAGGATCAGGAAAAGAAACAAGAGTCGAAGACAATAGGGCATAAAGAAATGAATGTTGTTGATGAGACCTGGTATGACACATAATTCATTGACATAAAAAACTAGACCCTACAGAGCAACTACAAAAAGATGAAGATATCACTGCTCAAAAAGACCAAACTGACAAGTAGGATACCACTCTAGATACAACACAAGCTAGCACACAAAGCAATATGCCAGTATTGATGAAGGTCATCAATATACTAGAAGGTAATGAAGGATCTACTGCAGAAGATACAAGCACACTCGAGGACAAGGGTGATGCAGAAGCAAAAGACACCACAAATGACACAAAGGACACAACTATAGAAGAAGCTGCAACCGATGATCAGAAAGATAAGTCTACTGATCAAAGTAAAGAGGAAGAACAAAAGGTAGAAGAGGACATGTAGAAATAAAAGAGTGAAGAAGCAAAGAAAGATGAGATGGAGAACAAAACAAGAGAAAAATCTGTAGAGACACCCAAGGTTGATGGAGAGACGTCTTCATAAAATTGACAGGTGCACCCTGAGCATAAAACACAAGAAGCATCTTCAAAAAATCCTTCACCAAGCACTTGAGAGAGGAAAAATGACCTAGAAATGGTAGTTCATACATCTGAATCCACACAAATATCAAAGAAGAAGAAGAGAAAGCATAAGAATCTAGTCACTCTGGATGAAATCATTGAGATTCCAGTTGGTGATCCTAGGACATTGGATAAAACTGAATTGACAAAGTATGCAAGACTTTGTGAGAGGAAAGAAATGCAAGACAAGTTGAGAAAATCCACAAAAGAGGCAAAGGTACTTGAAGTAGCATGAGGAATACTTCAACAAATTGTGCCTGATGTTGATTTTGATCAAACAACCCTAATGCTTGATCAATTAGTGTTTCTCACAAATGCAATCATATCTCAGAACATAGATGCTAAAAAGGTAATGGAAGAAAGACTTGATCAAAAATATGTGTTCAAGTTAGCGGAGAAGATAAGCCAAGAAGTGGCATTACAAAAGGTAAAGATTTCTGAATTGGTTAGCAAAATAGATCCAATAATCTTAGAAGCTATAACCTTGATACAAAAATTATGCACACTTGATCAACTCACCAAGGAGTATACCAACAAGATAGCACAAATAGATGTTGATCTTCAAACAAGTGCACAAAGTCTCACAAATGCTGAAGAGGCAATAAAATTGCACAATGAGAAACTCAAGGAAGCTCAAAAATTGAGACAAGACATTCAGATTGCAGAGACCAAGTTTAGAGATGAGGTAAATGAGCTTCAAGGACAACTCTTACCGACACTCTCACTACTGTAGAAATATATGACAGAGGCAAAAACACTAATTTCCACCCCATAAATGTTTGTCCTAGACAACATTTATTATATGCATGCATGGCTAGAGCTAGAGAAGATGGCACTAGAACTACTACAAGAGCAATTGGAAAAATTGCTTGAAGAGATCAAGAACACTCACTCAGATATTCTTGACACATTCTAAGTTACACATTTTTGGCATCTTATAAGTTGTACATTTTGGTCATGAGTATCAAATAAAAGGGGAAATGATATGTTCAGTTCAGTGTTTAGTAAAAAAGGGGGAAATGATATGATGTGTATAGTCAATCACTAGAAAGAGGAGAGAACACAAAGAGGAATGCATAGTATACATGTACATATACTTATAATATACCGATGCATATAGTTAGCGGGAGTCATATAATGACAAGGATATATACATGGTGTACATACTAAACATTTTAGTATTATGCACATATCATTTTTTAATACTAATGTCAAAGGGGGAGATTGAAGACATTATATTTTTCCGTTAGTATATACAAGTAAAAACATGATGTACACCATTGGTTTACACTACACTAGCAGACATGGCACAACAATACCTGATGCCAAGGTTACCCGATACTGCCAAGTACAAAGCATCCCGACAAACACTATTCAGTGTTACCCGATGACTAAAAGGATAAATGAACCTGATGAGTAACAACAGTGCAACCCAAAAAAACAACAAAGAGAGGAAGCTGACAGAAGAAGGGAACCCGATGATCAGTTCAAAAAAGGAACACCGACAAACTTTTAGTTCAACCCGACAACCATGAACCGACAGTTAGTTACATCCCTCAAAAAGTGGATCAGACTTTCCATGTTACATAAAACACTGAAGTTGTATATTTAGCTTATTGATTTGTTTTAAATCCATTATGTGTGGATGAAGTAATGTAATTATTATTTTTTAAATTAGTTTAACTATTTTAAAACATGCAAACTAAAAGATCAAGGTCAATTTGTCTACCTTGGATCTAGACTTAACTTTGTAATGTGTGATTCTAGAATAGGTCAAATACTTGTATAAATAGATGCTCAATCTGTTATGAACATTTTGTTCAATGAGTGTTGTGGCCACTAAGAGCATCTAAGGACCAGACAAGAGAATTCATGTAGAAGACCAGAAATAGATCAATTCAGTTTCAAGAACAAGAACACATGCTACCAACAAGAAGAGAAAGTTATTAATCAATCACTATAGGTGATGTTCATATTATGAGAGATTTTTTGGCTCAGTGATCAACAATTATAGATTGCATATAGTCAGGTCAAACATATTGTACTCATTCTAACAAGAGTAGTACACTTAAGAAATCCTTTCTGGAAAGGTGGACCTAACAGTCCTATTTTAAATATCATAACCAAGTGCACACTTCATTAGTGTTTCTAAAGCTCTTAATAGAGTAGATTTGAATAGGTTTCCACTTTAATACTCCTAACAGGGTGTTGGCTCCTGAAATCACTGGATTTCTTCTTAGTGGTTACGGGATGCCAATTGACGGATTCAAAGCCTTTTCTCTAACTTGAATCCCTGCACTTTAGGTTAGAAACCAGGGCAGGTGTACCCAATA
>MU223775.1:527352-557326 GCA_018584345.1 Thuja plicata | reverse complement strand
CAAATTTTTTTTTTGTTGTGGTTATGTTGATTAAAAATGTTTCCTTTTACATGAATAATAAATTCTTTAAAAAATAAATTTGATTTAATTTATTCTCTATCATTTTAAATCTTTGTTTTATATATATATATATATATCATTATTTTTTCATGTTTAATTCATACATATATTACTAATTTAATTAAAATATATCTTAATTCTATATAGACTATTATATGTATTCAGTGAAAACCTCCTCCTACCAATTAAAAGTTTGGTGGTGGTTAAGTTGACTAAAAAAGTTTTCCTTTCACATGATAATAAATTTTGTATTAAATGAGTTTAATACAATTTCTTCTTATTTAATTTAAATATTTCCATAACTATGAATTAATTTTAATTTTTTATGTTAACCAATAAGCATTATTAATCAACTGTTTATTTATTGTGTATAGTGTTTCCTATGGTTCAACCTCTAATTCAAAACTTGTGATTTTAAGTCCCATTTTGAGTCATTTGAGTCTTTTTTGAAAGTTGTAAGAGTTTATGTAGCATTTTAGGAGTCATTTTGAGATCTGACGACCCATTTGAAACATGACCAAGTCTCTTGTTCTTATTAAGTCTTTGATTTATTCATTTTGTTCCATCCACCTTGTTGATTTATGGCATCTTATTTTAGATCGTCAATGTTTTCTTTATTTGAGTCTTATACTAAATGTCGAGGATCTAGTTTGGAAGTGTCTATTAGACTGAAATTTTCTCTAGAAAAATCTAAGCTTTAGTCCTTCGAGTGTGTTGTGAGCATATATCATGTCTAAGTCTTGTGCTATTTTAATTTTTGGATCCTAAAAGCCTAAATTTTACTTGTATTCTCCTTGTGGTCAATTCTGATTTTCCACGTAGTGTCTAAAGCTTAATTCAAATTCGATCAATAATGTCCCATATTGGTTCAAGAACTCCATGGAAATGTAAACCTCAAGGTCGACCACTGAACTCAATTGTGAAGAAACACTTCTAAATATAGAAGATTAATTTCTCAAGTTCCAATGTTACTAATGGGAAGTGAAAGTTTGGGAACTTCCTATCTAGGAAGTCAAGTTTGATAATTAGTTCAAGAAGTAATGGTCTTTCTCAAAAATTCATAAGGAAAGCTTGTGAAGGAAAAATATAGGGAAAACACTATTCAATAGATAATTCCAAAAGGGTAATCAGAATCTGATGAAAGGTGATATACTTCTATAAGATCTTTTTGGTGTCGACAAATAGTTTAAGAGACTTTTCATTTACTGAAGGTAGATTTACTTAGATCATAAATAAAGGGGACATGATATTCTTTAAAGGATTATTTACAAAATATGGAGCATAGTCTAAAAGACTAAATGGAAATGTCTTCTTCAAATTTTGAAAAATGTGGCCAGTTTCATCAAAGGTGATATAATGGGGGCAAGTATAAGCATTGAATGCTAGAATGAATAGATTTTTTTTAATTTTGTTTTATAATAAATTTTTTTTCATTTCTAAATGAATTACAACTCATAGGAGAAATCATGAAGATACTTGGACATGACATCCTTCGTTTTGCAAAAGAATCAAGCAAGTAAGCTCCTTGGTTACTCAACTATGCACATTACTCATTTACTTTATAAGTTGGAGATAAACTGTGGTTGTTTAAGAACCTGTAAATTCAATAATATGAAGTTTAAACACCTAGGATATGATAATCTTAATAGGTTTGTATGTCAAATTTCTAAAGTGGGAGATACAAAATTGGGATATGTTGATCTAAATAAATTTTGTGGAATAGCGAGAAATAAATATCGACATCCAACAACTAAATAATTATTTGAAAGTAGGTTGCTTCAAGTTGTGGGGTTTCCAGTTGCTATAGAGTGCATTGATTTGGTGATGGAGTGTATTAATAGGAATTACATTGATACTAGAACCATTAAAACTCATGATGATCAGGTCTTAGTGACCCTTGATAGAGCTACTATCCAAAGCTTTTCCTACTTGCAACAAAAAGAGCAATATGGATACTAGGATTTTGTGTTATCTTAATGTTAATTTAGTAAAAAAGAAGGAGTATACAAAAACATGATTTAAATAGACATTGGCTCTCACCCCTAGGTCAATCCAATCAAAATTACTATGCACTATATAGAGCACCATTATGAAAAGGGAAATTATGAACATGGTTATTTTAATGTGTAAACTTAAAGGGCACAAAGGTGACCAAAATTTTGGCAAGCTGATGTTTTATTTATTCAAGTTATTTTTGTGGGAATTGATTAATTTAATTGGGAAAACTTAATCAATGATCTATTAGACAATATCATCAATAGATTAATATTCAATAAATTATTTTTTGTTTCCTCATATTTTTTGTATGCCTTTTCATGTACCTGACCTTGGCCCTTACTGAATCACATAGACGGTTTTGATGATTTCCAAATCTAATATGTTTACCCTAGCTTATAATTACAAAATAGTTACACAAATTTAAGGAGGGTTGATGATGCATTTTTTATGAACTTGATAAGGGAATTGTTGGTGCATTTAGAACAAAGGACACCTCTTGAAGAAACAACCTTGATACAAATGTATGGTAGCCACTTTATGAAATTTCCTATCTTTACTTATATTAGAACTAGTGGTTTTGATGTCCTTCCTTAGAAATTACACTGTTATTTAGATGAAAAGATCATTATGGTCAATCTATGTAGATAAAATTGTGAGGTAAATAGGAGGTGTATTGAAACACATAAGGAAAGTATTCCAATCCATATTCATCTAGGTATTTATAATTTCAATTCATCACCAAATAATGTAAACAATACAAATTTAATGCAGATATATACAATGGATACATATGATGTTTTGAAGGGACAATCTGATCCAAAGGATATTTTTAAGAATTAGTTTTTGATGGGCCCTATATATCACTATATCCTAAATATAAAATAAATTTTTGTTTATTGTATTGAATACATTGAAGTCAGAAAAGAGATTTGTCAAGGTTGACCTTGAATTAGATAAAGGATTTTTGAAGCCCAATTGATGTTACTAGTGTCACAAAGGATGGGTTTGATATAGTGGATCATATTTATGCTTCACAAGTAAAATATCATCCCTTAGCTCCAACAAATTTGGATTTTCCTGAAGAAGAAAAACTAGAGAAGGATAGTTTTCACAATGAGAAAAACAAAAATGTGGGTGGCTAAGAAGAAAGGAAATGGTAAAAAAATCCACATCTATAGGAGATAAAAATATACCATCTTTAGAAAATCTTGTTGGAGGTGTAGATGAGAAACCCCGAAAAAAGAATACCAATCCTAAACTAGCTTGTGAAAATGGCATGTTACCCAATGCTAGTGAAAAAACATCAAATGAAGAACAAGAAGGTGATCTAGTAGGTGAAGAGGATGCACAAAGGTAAATGGATTTTGATAAAGGAAAATAAAATGCTCAATATTCATAGCAGAAAAATGAAGCATTTGGTAAGTCAAAAACTTTGTTTCATTTCTCTTTGCAAAATATTGAAAGAGGTCCCTATTTTTTTGTCCTGATGCAATGCAAAGTGCTTTCCAAATATTATCTTATGTTTCTTGTCTTTAAACAAACTTTTCTAAAAGAAGATGAAGGGAGGACGTCAAGTAGCTACCTAAGGATTTCATTTCATAGATCTTAAAATCTCCTCCACATTCTAAAAATAAGAAGCTCAAGACTACTTCTCTCCATGTGGAAATAAATTATTTTGATCATTTTTCATGGAAATTGCACACCAAAGTACTCAAGAGAACCATAGTCATGCCACCCCAGATAATTTCAACATCACTCAGATTGACCTAGGCACACCTAGTATGGATGGTAATTTGCATATTTGGCAGGTTTAAACAACTGGAGTTATAGAAAGAGTGGAAAAGACCAAGGTTAATAAAGATAGATTAAATTCTATGTGTACACAATGGGATCAAATTCATGCAACACTCAAAAAAGAGGGTTAGTAGCACCGATTTGCAATGGGGGAAATCAAATAGAAACGGATACTTAAAAAAAATTATGAATCAATAAAATGTACATGAAAATAAGAAGAAAACAACTTAATGTAAACCCAATTTCTTGAAGCTTCTATTGTCTCTCTCTACTCCTTTTGAAACATTGTTTTTGATGCTCAGTATTGGTTTGGGTAGTGTCTATGAGTTGGGAACGTCGATAATATACTATTGAAATGTGTGATCACAAGATGGCTTGTATTCTAGGACCAATTTGACAGAGTAATGGTGCATGTGAGCTTGAAATTTTCGATGTATGATTGCAATAAGGTTTGATGCTTGAACCAATCTAACAAAGTAATGGCACACGTATGCTTGAAATCTTGGATGTATGATCGCAAGAAGGCTTGATTCTTGAACCCATCTGACAAAGTAATGGCGCACCTAAGCTTGAAAAACTAGATCCTTCAAATGGTTATGAAGGGTTTGTTATATAGGAATTGAGAATGAGATGAATGGTTGAGATAAATCCTAGAGATAGGAAGATAAATAGTTTCAAGATCAAAGGGAACTGGAGAAGCCATAAAAAAACTCCACCTCTTTAACTGGGAGAGAGGAGATAGAGTTTGGTTAACTGAAGAGCTAATTTTGAGTTACCTTTTAGAACTGAAGAGGTGGGTGGAGTTACCCATGTGAACTAGAGAGATGGGTGGAGTTACCCATGTGATCTGGAGATATGGGTGGAGTAACCCATATGATCTAATAGGATTATCTCTTTGAACATAATTGATTATTTAATTTATTTATGTAATTAAAGCTTGCAACATGTGAGATAATTGAATTCTTTTTTATTTAGAATTGCTCTATTCAATGAAATTAAATTAATTTGATTGAAATTAATTTAATTGGAAGAATTTAATTAGTAATTTTAAATCTTTCAATTTAGACTATAGGAAATTGAATTTAATTAATTAATTAATGGTAATTAAAAAATTAAGGTTAATTAATTAAATAAAATTAATTATTTAATTAATTTTGGGAATTTGATTAGATGATTTGAGGAATAAATTTAGAAGAAAATAGATGATCAATTAACGATTAAAAAACCATTAATTAATAGATGAAATGAAGTTAGACGAAAATAGATGATTAATTAATGATTAGAAACCATTAATTAATAGATGAAAATGAATTTAGAAGAAAAAAGATAACTAATTAACATTTAAAAAAACCATTAATTAATAGATGAAAATTAGTGTTTTTAATGTCAAGTTGCAAGTATGTCCATTTTAGGGTGTCTATATTTTCCCCTCTTTGATACAATGTGATTCATCACGTTGTGTCAAAGAATTTTTCAGATTTAATCTTGCCCCAGCTTGCCCCAGTGATAGCAAGTGGACTATATGCCCCCTCAACAAATTAAGCATAGAAAATGCATCAGATCAGCATTAATTTATTGAAAATGCGAATCACAATATGATGATGATGATGAATGCGTTCCTATGTTAGTTATAACTTTATTTTTTTATGGATGCATTGATTATATGATCTACTATGTATGGTTCTACATGCTTTGTGCCTAAATGATGAAATGTCTATGCAATGTGATTCTATTATGCAGACTCATAGATGGATGATTTACTTTTCCTATGATACTGACATGTGTATGCACGATGGTGTTTATTGAGATGCATGTTTATATGAGATGTTTACGGATGCATTTGATTATGATTTACCATGTATGCAGATGCTTGTAATTCTTTTTTGTTTTGTTTTATGATGTACTTAAGTAGAATGAATGCAATCTAATATGAACAAAATATCTGAGTAATGCATGTCTTAGTTAGAAGAAAGTTAAATAGAATGTTCTCTCAGATCGATTGATAGATATGAATTGATAGAAAGGATGGTTGATGATTTGATAGATATGAATTGATAGAATGGATTAGTGACCCAAGTCGATACCATGTTTCCAATTTTTTACATCATTGTATCTTTATGAAATTTTGAAGAGTTTCCAATGCATTCAAATCTCAAACCATCTGGATATCGATATGACCTCTTGAGAACTAGAAGGAGTAGAGAGATTGAATAGAAAGAGAACTTAGTGCACCAAGATATTAACCATCTGGATACAGCTATATTCCCTGTTTTGAAAAGAAAGAGAGCGAAAAGCACCCTGATATTGACCATCCAAAAAAGATAAAACCAAGATAGAATTCTCATGCACCTAGATCTCAAACCATCTGGACACCACTATGAACTCTTTATTTTGAAGAGAAAGACAAAAAACCAAGATAGAATTCCAATGCACCTAGATCTCAGACCATCTGGATACCACTATGAACTCTTGATTTTGAAAAGAAAGACATAAAACCAAGATAGAATTCTAGTGCACCCATATCTCAGAACATCTGGATACCATTATAAACTCTTGATTTTGAAAAGAAAGACATAAAACCAAGATAGAATTCTAATGAAACCAGGTCTCAGACCATCTAGATACCGTTATGAACTCTTGATTTTGAAAAGAAAGAAATAAAAACAAGATAGAATTCAAATTCACCCAGATCTCAGACCATCTAGATACCATTATGAACTCTTTTTTTGAACAAGTAGATAACAAAGAAGGAATGTCCAATTCTTTCCCAGTGTTAAGCTTAGAATGTGGAACTACATGGCCGCCAGATAAGTGACAGTGCCTATCACATTTATCCTAAATCATCATGGCCCTATAATTGAAGTGAACATTCCACAGACAACAATCAAAGAAAATAAGTCATGATTTATCATAGCTACTCTCCTCACTTGGTGGATCCTGGAGTAGTGTAAGAACATAACCACGAGATATAGACTGAGATTTGACTTGCGACTGACCTAGTCAACATTTTGATTATTCCTTGATTCAGTTTGACTCTCTTGATTTATTTGAATCTCTTGATAGGCTCAATATTCTTGATTGTGTCTGGTTTCAGTAATAGATGACTCATATAAGACTAACTTGTCTGGTTTTGAGGGCATCCATCACTGTATATGAAAATTGATTGATTAATTTTGATCATTATGTGTGGTTGATCAAGCTATATCAGATGGGCCCAATGTTGATTTGCAAAGCTCATGGTTTTGACAGTTGATAGATTGCCTTGGTTGCCATTTTTCTTGCTGATAGATTTGATAGATTGATAAAGCTATGTCATATGGGCCCAATGCTGATTTGTAAATGCTTGATTTAATTTGACATCTTTAGACAATACTTAACAACATACCAAAACCTTATCATTATATTTGCAGCATGAAGAATATGCAGAGAAAAAATCTCAACACCACTACATACAAAATATTTACTAATGACAACAACAACAACCATTTGACATCAATAGAAACCTTACTAACTAAATTATCAACTCATTCCACTCAAACCTACAAAACTAGGGGAATACGCTATAATTTCTCAACCTAATTAAAAATACAAAAAAAAATGGAAATGAAAACTGATAAAAATATACTATTTGACGAGCTATCCTAGACATTCATGGTATTCATCTTTTTTTCAAATTTTATGTAGCCCTTATAGGGATTTTGAACTAAAACTTATCAAAGTACCATATCACATGAAAACAAAAATAGATTCAAAGATTTGAATTATGTTGTATAAGGAATAATATCGTAGATCAATATAGAAAATAATGAACACCATGATCCTTAAGAAAATTAATGTTGATCCTCCCAATGGCATTCTACTCGATGAATCTGTTTGCATCTCCAAGACTTACATGATATCCCAGCAAGTAGGATTTGATATGAAATATAAGTGAGAAGATAATAAGATAAAATATTTATTGATATAAAATGCTCTATTGATATTGAATTCCTCAATCATCATGGCTATTACACTAGAGTGCAATGGATTTTTTAAGCCTTATTTTTTCTTATCAAAATTACCTATGGTAATAATTTCCCAAACCAACCTTTTTACTATTAACCTGAAGATGAACTAATTAATGTTAAAATTAAATATTGGAATATTTTCATCTTGATTTCCATATCCAAGCCCATAACATATCTGTGAAGCTTCAAGGGGCTATGATGTTGATGCTAACGACAAGGTATAACATCCACCCAAGCATCAGGTTGTTTAGACGTACATACATACATGTGTGTGTGTGTGTGTGTTAAATTTACATGCATATATATATATATATATATATATATATATATANATACATATATATATATATATATATATATATATATATATATATATATATAATTCTTAGAAAACCGATTAGGTTTTTAAGAATTAAAAACAAATATGTAAAATTTTAAAAAACTCGATCATTTTTTTAAACATTTGAAAACCATATTATGTTTTTGATTAAAAAATAAGCCAAGAAAAGGGGGCTGACCCAAACAAATGCAGGAAACATGAGAAGTGCAGACTACCAGTAGATTACTAGCACATCACGGAGGTCAATAAACTCTCAGCCAATACCCTTTTTAAAAATCAAAAACCAAAAATTAAAACTAATAGGCCCCAACTCCAACATGGAGCTGGTAACCAGCCTGTAATCTCTAACAGACCCCAGCTTCACGTCGAAGCTGCTAATCAGTTTGTGAAAGTAAGTATCCAAGTAATTATGATTAACAGTAAAGAAAGAATTAAAACTAAACTAGTAGAAAAAGTTTAGCAGAACCACTACAAGGCCCTCATTGGCCAGCCAACAGAAATAAATAAAAATGCAAAGAATGGAAAAAAGAGAAGGTTAATCAGGGTTTTTACCCCCACTTTCTAGCAGAAGCTTGAGCCAATCCTCCACAAGGAATTGGAACAACTTCTCGTCCTTGTGTTCTTCCCCCTGGGTAGACGCCTTTTCCATTTGTAGTAGTTGGAGTGTGGTAGCCGCTGAATGCATAACCTTGACCGTGATCCCAACCACCTTGTTGAAACTTTCACCCAGATTTTTTATTTCCTCCTTGACCTTTCGCAGATCCATCTTTGAGACAAAATCCAGGGAGGAGATCTGAAGAGCTTTAATATCCATCTAGAGTTGGGATATTTCATTCACCATGTTCTGCATGCCCTCGGTTGCCTCTTCCTTAACCTTCGGGGCATCATTTTTCATTTTCCCATCCACCTCGGGTTCCCCAACCATCATCACAGGGTCCGTTGACAACGGGGATGTGGGATGCAAGTCCTTAGTCTTATCTTCAAACAACTTCTTCTTGGAGAGGTCCACGGTGGGCAGAGTGAAGCTTGCCAAAATTTGGAGAGAGTTATGGCTCTTCTTATCCCCATCCAAATCTTTTTCTTTCTCCAAGATCTTTCTTTTCTTCCCCTTTTTAGTGTTCCCATTGGTTTTAATCTTTTTCACCTCCTCCTTCTCTAACTCTTCCTCTTCCTCCTCATGTTTAATGTAACGCTTCCTAAACACTTTCTATTTGAAGCAGGTTTTAGCAATTTAATGGGACCTCCTTCTGCTATCATTATCTTCCTCCTCCTCCTTAGACTTGATTGTGATATGGGTACCACTTGTGGACCCCGGATTGGTCTTCTTAGCTTTTTCTAGGGTTTTATAGGAAGAGAAGGGGTTAGAATGGTCACCTGTCACCTCTTTAGGGCCCTTCACAACTGGCGTAGTAATACCCTGTAAGGAAACAATTCTAGGGGGACACAAAGCAAGGTGGAAATTGTAAAGGTGGAGAATAAGCCCTTGATGGAGAATGCAATAGTTATGCCTAGCTTTTAATTTTTCCCTCACATCCAAAACCATAGCTTCAAGGGAGTGAAGCGGGTAAAAGGGGAAAGAGATAGAATCATTGTACATGAAATGGTTTAACAAGGAAAGTGGTAGTTGTAGCAGGTGTCGAAGTGGCCTTCCAGGGTAATATACTTCATGGGGATGAGGAACACATCATTCCATGGCCTAGGCAACTCCTCCCTTTTAAATCCTCCACCGATTGGAACTGGGACCTCTGATTTCTTGAAGAATCTAGCTTTACTAGAATCATTGTGGCTCTTCATAATATTTTTCCGCTTCTTCCCATCTGTGGAAAGCCCCATAGCCTAGGCTATAACTTCTTCATTTACCTCAAATGTAATACCATTTATAGTAACTTTGTGCTCTGTCCAAGTTTTAACCAACAGCATGGAGATAATTTCATCACATCCTCCCATAGCTTACGTGTAGGGATAAAATTGACCCTTCTTTAGATAGGTTACCGCACACTAGTTTTTTAGAAACCCACCTCAATCCTAGGGGGTTCCACCCTCACCATTTCGCCACCCATATCAGAGCTATAGTCCTCAATCTGTATCTCCACCAACATTCCACCCTTCACACCTCTACCCTGCACCCACTTAACTAGAGTCTTGCAAAAGATACCAATACATCACTAGTGGGTGGAAATACACAAGGCAAAAAACCAGCTGGGAATAATATCCAACGTTCTAATGAAATGACAAGTATCAGTCACATGGGAAGCCGGAGTAATTGCAGAGTGTTCACGTATCTTGATATGATTTCATTTCCCATGATTAATGCACCACTTAACCTCATCCATCTTATCAAGCGCTCCCATCCTCGTGCTTTTCCCCACGTCAGCTCCAAATTTGAAAAAGCCCATACTTTTTCCTAAATTGGAATTAAGAGCCCATCTTTTCAGACTTCTAATAATATTAAAATCCTTTCCCATAACTTTTTTTAAATTTGAATTCTTCCCAATCCTTGTGATCTTGTCTACCACCTCTCCCATCCAATCAAAAATATCTTTGTACTCTATAGGTTAAATGCTTTCTTTTTCAACAAGCAAGGAAGTTTGCTTGGAAAGGGAGCCCAAGTTTCTCCAGCACTTTAGACCTTGTTGATTAAGCCACGTGGTTGCTAGTTTGTCAGCCACCGCATTTCCCTTCAGGGAAATGTGTTGTAATTTCAAAACATCAAATCTATGGAGCAATGACCAGATGTCCTGCAACAGATTAGACAACCTCCAACATGCTTTAAAGTTTCCCTTAACCATTTCAATAATGATTTTGGAGTCCCCCGCTTTGACCAGCCTTTTAACTCCCAACATAACCGCCACCTTTAGGCCCCAAAAGAGGGCAGAGATTTCTGCCATGTTATTTGACCCTGATCCAAGGTTTATTGTATAAGCAATGATCATTTTTCCATTTTTGTCTCGCAGTATACCTCCACCCACAACTGATCCTTTGGAGGCAGCTCTGTCAAAATTCAATTTGGTGAAATTTTCCTTTGGGGGGACCACTTGGTATTCTGTCTCGCCATAATCATAGAGCAGTCAAACTCATAGATGGATGGAGTTAGTTTCTAGTCCTTAGCCACCAAACAATCAAAAACATTGGGGGGGGGGATGAGGGGTTTTCTAGTGGCAAGTACTAAGGTTGTCCTTTAGCAAATTCACAGCTAGTCTTGCTGTCCCATCATCATCTTTTTCCTCCCCTGTGAACACCTGGTTATTCCTTTCCTTCCATAGGCTCCAACAAACATGCGGGGGTAAAAGCCTCCAAAGGGTGTTGATAAGAGGGTGTTGTGCGAGGTTCCCCTAGTTGCAAACAAATTGGTCCAATTCCTCCATGAAGACCCATTTCAATCTCATAATACTCATAATTTTGGTCCAGACCATAGTCGTGTAAGGACAATGAATGAGAATGTGATTGATAGACTCAGCATGTATTTTACATAGAGCACATCTATTGACTAAATGAACCCTTCTTTCCTCTAGGTTATCCAGCATAATAATTTTACCATGGAGGGTTGTCCACCAAAATAAATTGATTTTGGGGATTAATTTGGGGATCTAGACTTTCCCCCAGCTCTTTTCATCTGCCATAGTTTTTAAGTTGGTTAGATAAACATATTGTACTGTTATTTCCCCCAATTTGTTATGACACCAAATGGCTTTATCCTCAACTCGGGATATAGGAATCCTGATGCCATCAATAAGCTTTTGAATTTCTTTTATATAAGGTGGTACTTGAGTTCGATCCTGAAAAGCTTCAGCAAGCACTTTCCATTTCTTACCTTGAGAGATGTAGTCATTGACTTTACCTCCAAAGTGAGAAATCAATCTATCCTTGACAAGACCAAACTTTCCTGTCCAAGGGGTTTTTCCCCACCCACCAATCTTCCCAAAACCAGATCTGGGTGTCATTTTTGACCACCCATTTTAAACCTTTTAAAAGAATTCCTTTGCTTTTATAAATGAAATTCAAGATTTTTGAGTCGGAGGGTAAATTTTACCTGAAGGGGAACTAATCATTGTAGAAATATTTAGCCTAAATAATTCTGCTCCACCTAGAAGTTAATTAATTGGTTTAGATAATGAGCCTAAGGCTTGGGATATTCATTTACCTCAATTTTCCTCTATTTTCATATCTTTTATTCTTCAAGAGTGGTTTCTCATCTTCCTCTTTATTAAGTTTACATTTCATCAATTGAATATTTGTAAAATTACCAACATAATTTCACACATCTTCTAACCTTTATAACTACATAATTTTTTTTATATTTTTTCACAAGATTAACATATTAATGACTAATTTTCTTTACCAGTGTCTCAATAAATCTTAGAGATATACATGTACCATTTTGTAAATATCTTTTGATATACTTAACTAAATTTAAAAACAAATTATATATTATTGTTGTGTACTTGATTCTTTATACTTTAAAAAATTTGCATTTTTAATTATTTTGATGCAAGTTATGTATCATGCATGAACAAACACCTAATTTTTAGGATGTTCCCATTTCAAAAAATCATAAAAAAATATACTCAAAAAATAAGATAAATTTTTTACCTCTCACTCTTAACTATCTTTCAACCAAAACATTTTTTAAAATAAAAAATCTAACTATATACTTTTTGATGCACGCACTAGACACTATGTCATATTTTCTTGGAAAAGTTAGAACTAATTTCCATGTTCAAAGCATTTGACCATCTTAATCTTATCAATATTTTTTAAAAAATAGTAGTTTAAAAACTAGATTTAGAGTATTACAATTTTAATTGTTTAACATATACTATTTTGAGTGTGCATGACTCTCAAATTTCCCTTCAAAGTTTAGGTTTACCTAATTTCAAAAGGAAGTGGGCACTTATACCCTTGTGTTGGCACATTATCTTGGTGCACTTACCCTTCATCTGTAATATCTGTGTACCATGATGCAACAATAATATATTCAACTTAATTAGTACACAGAGATATTAAATATTGTTTCTTCCTTTACAAAGAAACTAATTGAGGTCCATAAAAAATTAACCTCCACTTTTACATTTCCTATCAACCACAAAGCAAGCCCAATTTGTGTTAGTATAAATAATAAAAGTAATGTTATATTTATTTGGATAACATGGTCAAAATCTTATGTGCCTTTCAAATATCTAAAAATTATTTTCATAGCAACACCATGTGTTTCTGTTGGATCTTGCTAAAATATAGGTACAAGACAAGCAACATGCACAATATTAAATCTAGTAGCAATCAACTATCAAAATCATCCAATCATTGATTTGTATTTAATCTCAGTAGTTGTAGGCGATTCATCATTTTTAATCAACCTACAATGAGTAACCTATTAAGGCTAAAAAATATCACCCTATTTTAGGTATTAGGGCATACTAATATTTCATGGTAACAATGGAAACCCTCCTCAGTTGTGGGTGGACTCTGATTAAGAAGGAATCTCAAGATTCTATGTTGGTTACTATTGATTTGGGTTATCACCTACTACTGATTTTTTTCCAATTTTTTGGGGAAAGGGGAAAAGGGAAACTAGAACTGAATAAGCAAAACTAAAAGGTGATACACCAAATTGATTCAAATTTCCTCATAATTTTAAAATAGCATCCATAGGACATATCCTAATTTTTTCTACAATAAAATTCACTATTCAATATATAGGCTAACCTAAACTTCACTATTAGGGTTTGTACCACAAATAGTGACAATTCTGCCAACAAACATCCTGATTCTGCAAAAGGTTACACTCTATAATCTATAATAGGAATTAGATCAATTGAATAATCTATGTTTCAAAACACATTACACTTAAACACATAAAATTGAAAGGACTAATAATAGAAACTCAGAAAAGATGTTTGAATAGTGGACAAGCTTTATTATCCTTAAAATCTGCAAAATAGTTACATGAGAAAGTACAAACTATGCCAAGGAATATGTGCATTGACCTGAAGAAAATATGCATTAAACATGAACTAATGACTACAAAAGGCATGAAAAAGGTGTAGAGGAACAAGAAGTTCACTAAAAGCACCTTTCTCCCCAATTTTGAACCCATAAAACTGAATAGAAAGCTCAAATATAATCCCTCTCAAGGCCATTTTTTTTTAAAAAATAATGAAATTCCCACCAAAGCTCCAACTAAATAGATATAAAAACCCTAAATCTAAGGCCTAATCCATGTCTTGACTTATGCCCCTAATGTTTGTATTTCCAATAATATAAATCTTTTACAAAATAAAATACCAACATAAATAAATCATAACCCAAAATCTTAAAACATAACTGATATATACAAACCCTAACCCCATCACTTGTAACCCCTACCCATATAACACATAACCTGAACCACCATCAAACCCAACATCTTTATTAAAGTCAAAATGGACAATGTCAAATGCAAAAAATATCTCCACCCATTGTGGCATTGGTTGAGTTGTCGTGGCACTGCAGTCTTTAAGGAATTAGGTCTTCTATGTACTCAATGGACTTCAATTTTTTATCAAACCAGAATTATCACTATTTAGGTTTATTCATCTTTAGCATTTTGGTAAAGGCATAAGGTTTTTTGGAAAGCCTAGCTATGGCACTGGTTTGCTATGGATATGGCATTGTTTTTGTTGGACTCTGTGCTTATGATGCTCATGTTGTCGAACTAGATGTTACCACTACTGTTTGGGAGTTGATTATTTTTGTAATATGAAGCTTTCACTAGCTGGAAACTGTAGTTTCAAATTCATCTTTGGCATCTAGCGTCGCCTTGCTCAACTCGAGCCTCACTATTTAGATAATCCTTTTAAACATCCATTGTTTTGCTAGCTTGAAAGTTGATCTTTATATCTATTGTTGTCTAGAGTTCGCAAAATATTTTTTGACTCCACTGGCATTGGTTTTTGTGTTGATTGGGTTACTTTTGTTGAAAATGCTGATAGTGATTTTCATGCTGGAGCACCCACTCTTTGTGGAAACTGTGTTACTCTTCTATGTATAATGTCATTCTCTGCTAAAAAATGTCAGTACTGTGTACTAGATGTCTGCATCTTCTTTGAGACCATGTATTGTCTTTATGCATAATGTCTAAGGTTTTTTTCCATTAAAAATGCGTTCTCTTTATATGATTGTAATTACTCCTTCATTTCCTTTTCTGCACATCTCTTTTTCTCCTACACACACATAAATTTTCCTCCACCTATTTTTGATTTCTCTCATTGCTTGCACAGTTTGAACATTTGTACATGTTCAGGAGGTTCGAGCATGGGCTCGTGACACTCATGAAAAAAATTACATCTATCTGTTTGATGCTATTATCTTGTTAATACAAATGCACATCTTTCCATTGCATTGATATTAGTGATAATTGTGCAATTTTGGAAGTTTGACTGATGTATGGTGCTTTCAGGTTTTCATGTATTTATTAGATCCAATTTGGATATAATATCTTTTCTCCATGATGCAGAACACAGGACCAAAAGAATACCTAGGACGCAGGACCAACAAAGACAAGGCCAAGGACATGAAGACTTAGATAATGCAACCAATCAGCTCCAGAATGCAGAATACCTCTTAAAGGCAATGCATGGACCCCTAAACCTCATCATTCTTCTCTCTTACTTTCTTTTCTGCATATGTTATCTAAGTTTCAATCTAAAGAGATATAAAATGTAAGGAACACTTGTTTACTACATTCTATTTGAATGCACAATGTAATGATCAATTAAAATTTTGAAAATGTGAATATGATCAATACTTAGAGTATAATGTAATCTAATAGAAATGTATTTCATCTTCATTATTTGAATAGTAATGTCAAATAGATGTACCTTCATGCAATTTTTCACTATTTATGATTCTCATACTACATGTAAAAAAATTAGTGTAATAATTTCGACGACCTCTGATAGATGTTTGCCTGCTAGACATTGGGAATAGTATACTAAAAATAGTCCATTGGGAAATGAGTCTATTATTAACCTATTTGAAATCTTCAAGCTAGCCTATGGATATAATAAAATCCTTTCCCAAATATTACGTGTATATTTATGATTGGTGATAGTGAAGCAAAAAATTCATTATCATAAATTGTAAGTGTATTCTTGATCATTGAGGAAGGATTTCCTTGTGTTTATAGACATTGAAACCAACCTTAAAGCAGCCTTTCCCTCATTTTTGACTATTCAAAGCCACCCTTAATTCAGTGAAACTCTTCCTTTGCAACCGAGACATACCTTGAATCTTGAGGACTTATTGAAAACTGAGAAATCTAGGAACTCATCAAAACTATTAATCCACTAGGAATGAGGAGCACTTAGTTCTAGCTTGTGTTCCTGCACACCATCTTTAGAAAGAATGTTCTCCAAAATAGAGGACCATTGAATAGGCACACATTCTGACCTCTCAAAAACAAGGTTCACATAGAAATATGCAATAATATTATCAAAACTATCATCTAGGATTTGGTCAGCTTCCTTATCATGAACATCTTGTTGTTGTTTTGATGTGAATGGAATCTCATATTCCTCATCTTGATCAACAAAGGAGGGTAACTTATTGAAGAAGATCACAAACATCTCTTCCTACTCAAAATAGTCTCCTACAACCAATGATGCCATTTTTTCACTATCCATCTCAAAATATGTAGGGAGATATGCAACTAAATCTAGTACATCTTGTCCCAATTGGCTTTGATATTGGGCCTTTTCTACTTGTTTAATCATATTTGAAACAATAATTTCATTTTTAGCTCCCTGATTTGGCTCACATGTGGTAACATTGATAATATTTGGCGTCTGAAAGCCCATTGGCTTAGTTCATGAGGGCTTCCATGGAAACTTGGTATCTTGCTCATCTGGTTCAGCTACATAATACATCTTTGACTGAGAATAAATAAAGTGGGTTGGCTGACCATGTTCACTCTAGGGATCTTGTAGGGGATATCATATTTCCTTTGTATGCTTATAAACTTTAAAACTTGGGAATCTGTAGCCTCATCTGCTCCTCTTTATATGAAGCTTGCATAGGAAACAACTCCTTCTCATACCTTTGAGCCTCCATCTCTTATTGGTGTATGTGAGATTGATAAGATAGCTCTTCTTGATGCATGCCATACTCTTGCTCTTTCTCCACAAATCTTAGTTTCTCTTGAAAGTTCTTCATAATGTCATTAAGCCTCATGTTTGAAACATGCTTGGGATAATTCTAAGAATCACTAAAGAAACTATCTTGGGGCTACTGGTAGTTACACTGCCAAGAAATTTTCTTCTTGATTAGAGGGTGGTAAACCTAAGATGAGTGTTGTCCTTCAAATTTTGGCATAAAAATAGTAGCAGGGTTGTCTTGATATGACTGATATTTTGTGAATGGAGGAAAACCTTCATGAAATGGTGGATAGTAATCCATTTTAGGCACCAAATCTTCCTAAAACCAGTAGATATAACCTTAGAGTTACCATATATGCATAACACTAACCTCTTAAAGGCATGCAACCTGCCAGATGCATATCAAAACCAGCAAGAACTGTAAAATCTATGACCTTCTTGTCCCACCAGGCATGCCAAAAACTATTAAGGCCAAATAATATAACCCTAACTTAGGCATTAGGGCATACTAATATGTCATGGTAACAATGGAAACCTTCTTGAGTTGTGGGTGGAATCTGATTAAGAAGGAATCTCTGGATTTTAGGTGGGTTCCTATTGATTTGGGTTATCACCTACTACAAATTCTATAAATATTCTAATTGTCTTGATTATTTCCAAAGAAGTGTAAGTTTCCTTAATTATAATTCCTTCCACCTATGTATAGTATTTACATACAAGTCTTTCCTTATTCCTCACTATGTGTCCATCTTCATCCAATTCGTCCCATAATAGATATTTTTCTAATTACATTGTTATCTACTGGCCTTGGGGCTAGTTTGAATTTTGAAGCTTCTCAATCCAATGTAGTTCTTTCATACATTTCATCTAATCTTTATCACTACAAGATTCTTTCATACTATTTGGTTCTATTTCTGAAAATAAGGACAAGTTAACCTATTCTCAAATAGCTTTACTTCTTGTGATGATACCTCTACTTTTACCTCCTCTAATATTTATCTAAATAATTATTACGCATATACCTAGAAATTTTAGAAGCAATCACTTAAGAACACTTTGTATCACTATAAAACTTGGTTTATTCAATATTATCTTCGTCTTCTTTCCCGATTAACTCATCTAATTCATATCCAACTTCTACTTTTATAATCCTTAGATTTTTTCATCAACCTTCACATTTTTTCTTTCAACTATTCTTCTTATTCCCTTATTGTAACATATGTAATCTATTCCTTTTAAAATAGTTTCCAAGGAATATGTATCTATTATATTTGGTATAATACTTTCCATAATTTTATTCATCTCTTTTCATTTAACCCGTACTTCTAAATAATCTAAAATAATTTACAAGTGAACCTCCTATATTATAACCCATAGGATATCTTTCCAAAGTCTCTTCTTGATGAATTAGACAAATAACAAAGAGGGGGGTGGGGGGGAGGGGGTCTGGATTAGTTATAATAAAATAAATTTCTTAACCTTATTAAATCTTTTTGAAAAATTAAATAAATTTGAATGTTGAAACATATATGAACATGTAAGTACAAAATACCATACAGGATCAACACCATAATTTATCTAGAAACCCAATATGGGAAAAACCACAGAGAATATAATTCTCATGAATATAAATATTAGTTAAGGTGACACTATTTAAGGTAATTTTTTACAAATGCTCACTACATGTTTTCTCATTATAGGTAAGGCTCACCACCGATTAGGCTAGCTACCCGAAAGAAATAAGGCTCACTGCCAATACAAAAAGGCTCACTACTAGAATAAGATTAACTTAAAATAATACACCACTAATGTCACTGCCACCTATAATATTCAATAGAGATTGATATTACAGTTTACAACCAGTTTCACAAATTTGCATACTCATCAATACATGGATTTTTCCTTGTCAGATTGACAATCACTTGACATATTCAGTCACACTAGAATCAAACAAAATAGTTTCGTTCTTATACCATGTCATACCATCATAAAAATATAATTTTTCCTAACATAATTTTAAATACGTCATCACAAAACATTCTCATAGTAGTAAGCAATGAAACATATACCACACAAAACCTCCTCCCTTTATACAACACACTACACAATCGCCGTGATAATTGGAACCAAGAAATATGATGTAAATGTTACAATGAAATCACATGTTCCAAATCACAATGACCACTTTCTAGATAGGTCTAAATCCACAGGAGTAAACCACATTATGTTGCAAGATAAATGGGACTAGGACAAACCCAGCTAATGATATATCTACTTTGCATACCATCTGGAACACACTACACTAGAACAACAAAGCATCAAATCCACATCAAAACATAAGATATGTTGACATCAATGAAAACCATTAATGACAACAAGGATATAACATCAAAATCACATTCCAACACTTCTATGCTAAACTATATTAAGTGTGTATACAAATATATATATCCTTTCTAGTATAATTTTGGTTTATTTGCTTCTTTTATCATTATTCTACAAGCTTCCTAAATTGTTTTATTCTTTATTTCAACCACACCATTCATATGGGGCATTATAGGAGAAGAAAAGTGTCCACTTATCCCATGATTCCTATAGAAGGTATTAACCTCTTTGTATATATACTATCCTCATAGATCATACTTTAAACATTTTATTCTTCTATATACCTGATTCTCAACCATAGCCTTGAATATATTAAAATTTTCTAGAGCTTCAAATTATTTCGTAGAAATTAATCCATGTCATTCTAGTGTAAGAATAAGTTAAAAGGGTAAACTACATGTCACATTTTTGACTTATTAATTTGGTTGCACCACAAAGATTGGTGTGCACTAATTTCCATAGCTTGGATGAAGATTGTTATTTAACTTTAAAAATCCTTATTGTTTGTATCCTATCTTGAATTATTTTGCAAATATTATTAGTAGGATTTGTAAGTTTCAACATATTTCTTAAATCTTGAATTGAGCTAATGCTTACCAGATTATCAAAATTATTGTGTCACATCTTCTAGTGGCATAGCCAACTCTCATTGATCTAAGACATTAGATAATATCCAATAGCAATCATCAATTGATTAAAAATTAAATTTATCTTCTTTCATGTAGCAATCATAGTTTTAGATTTTTCCCTGATCTTATGGCCATCATCCTAAAAAAAATATCACATACATTCCCATACATTTGTGTAAAACTCAAAATATTATGATTTAATACTTTGACAAAGTAAATATTGTCAGTATTATTTATGTCATTAAATCTTATTGATCCTATTCCAACTATTATCAATTTAATCATCTCAAAATCCAAAAACACCACCATCATAATTTTTGAGCTTCGCAAACTTACCCTTGTCATTAGTCATATGATTTGGACATCCATTATTAACAATTCATTCATCCCCGTCTCTTCTAAGATGAAAAGTAGAAAATGTACTATCTAAAAATTTAATAATAGCTTCTAGAGTTTTGTTATTCACAAATTTACAATATTATTATAACAATATTCTTCCTTAATAACCATGAAAAATAATTCATCACATTCTTGATAATTATATTCATCATCATCTTCTTTTACATAATAACCTTATTAAACTTTCATTTATCTTCCTTATTTTCTTTACGCATGATTACGGCAAGAGATCTAGTACAATAATGACCTATATTTCCATAGATTAGATATTTAAAGGGAAAATTACCTTTGCACTTTATAATTTCATTTCTCATTCTCCTCATAATGTTTGCCTTAATCTCATCAAAGACTTCCTCATTAAATTACTCTTCCTTCCTTATTTAGTAGCCTTAAATGCAATTTACATTCTTGCACTGGTAGTACCAGAGTACCTCATCTTAAAGGTAATTAAGGAGTCATACATATGTTATCTGGTATACTTATTGAAATTTTGAGATTCTTCTATAGTAAAAAAATTTGAAATATAGGGTTTAGTAAAAGTTTTGAGTACCATTTTCACACAATCATTTTCCTTCAAGTTACCACCAAGACATGTTATTGCATTCACAATATCATATATCTTATGGAAAGAGATATTTATACTGTGATATTCTTCCATCCATATGCATTAATATTTAGCCTTATTATTCTACAACTTAACTTGTTTGACCATACAATCTCCTTCATAAGTACTTTCTAACTTCTTCCAAACCTCATGTGTAGTTTCTAAAGATACACATTTTGTTAGCTTGGTTTTAGAATGAGAAATATAAATAGTATGAATTTCCTTATTCTTTTTATCATAGGCTTTGATCTCATTGGGAGTGTTCAACCCATTTGTTGGGTTCTCAATAGCCTTAAGGGTTTCATAAATAATATAAAAAGGGTATCCTTTTATCTTCACCTTCTAGTTACTATAGTCACATTCATCAAACATAGGGAGTGTTAATTTATGTGGTATTAAGATCTCTTTAAGTAGCTAAAATCTTCTTCAAGGAACCAAAACTTTAATACCAATGGTTAAATTCACATAACAAATAAGAGGGAAGGTGAATTAGTTGTCAAAAAAACATTCAAAACATATCTTTGAATCAGATCAACAAAAACTTATCCTGACTACTTTAACCTTAGAAAAATATAAACATGAAAGAGAATATAAAAGAAAAAACCACCATACACAATGAAACACCAGATTTATATGGAAACCCCTATTAGGAAAAAATGATGAACAATATTAATTCTTAAATATATATGAAAATTTGTTAGGGTGATAGCAATCAAGGTGATTTTTACAATGAAAGGCTTTGAAATAAGTTCATCACTATCCAAATAAGGTTAATTACCAAAGGTATCACTGCCTAGATGACTAAGGATAAAAGAGAATAGATCCTCCATTGGCGCACTTATGCAACTCAATTAGATAATCTTTAGATAACTTTAGCTCACTAATTTTGTTAGCTAACACATCAGAGTCACACTACTCAACACAACACTTCACTCTATTTCATACATATATGGGTACAAATCATCTTTCATAAATCCCCATCACATATGTACACACTTGGAGAACACTTGCATAATTATATACATATGCCACAACTTTACTTAAATAATTAATCCTTTATTTAGACAATATTTTAATTTGAAAAATATATCCCTAAAGGATAATAATCTTAACAAAAGATAATTTAAATTAGGCTGGCACTAAAAATTATCATGGTGGAAAGGAATGATTAATGGACCATAAAACTTCCCAACTAAGATGAAAATAATTGGTATTTATGTTACATTTCATATTACATACACTGAGGCAATTTATTAAAGTGTATATACACTTGAGGTTATCCAAATCTAAAGTAAAGGAAAAACCAAACCTTGAAGCCATCTCATGTAATCTAAACTAAATGAAGCTAAGGAAATTAAAAAATCAATTACAAAACCATTACATCAAAAATTGTGATGCAGATATATTTAGAAAATGCATTTCACATAGAAAATATTCTCAGTCATAATCATACTCAAACAAACATCAATTTTAGTAAACTACTATCTAAATATTAAAACTTGAAAATTTGACATCTTCAGACACTATTTATCAACATACCAAAACCTTATCATTATATTTGCAACATGAAGAATATGCAGAGAAAAAATCTTAGCACCACTACACAAGAAATAGTTATTAATGAAAACAACAACCATTTCACATCAATAGAAACCTTACTAACTAAATTATCAACTCATTACACTGAAACCTACTGAAAAAAGGGAATACACTCTAATTTCTCAAACTAATTCAAAATATGAAAAATAATAGAAATGAAAAATGATAAAACAAATAATTTGTCAAACTATCCTATACATTCATGGTATCTATCTTTTTGTCAAATTTTATGAAGCCCTTATAGGGATTTTGAACTAAAACTTATCAATGTATCATATCACATGCAAAAACAAAATAGATTCAATAATTTGAATTATGTTGTATAAGGGATAATATCATAGATCAATATAGAAAATAATGAGCACCATGATCCTTAAGAAAATTGAGATTGATCCTCTCCATGGAATTCTACTTAATGGATCCCTTTGCATCTACAATGATTACATGATATCTCTCAAAAAGTAGGATTTTATACCAAATATAAGTGAGAAGAAAAGAAGACATGTTTTACTGATATAAAATGCTTTATTGATATTGAATTATTGAATCATGATGGCTATCAAACTAGAGTGCAATGGGTTTTTTAAGCCTTATTTTTTCTTATGAAAATTACCTAGGGAATAACTTCTCAACCCAACCTTCCTACTATTAACCTAAAAAATGAACTAATTAATATTAAAATCAAACATTGGAATATTTGTCTTTATTTCCATATCCAAGTCTAGAACATATGTGTGAAGGTTCAAGGGCCTATGATTTTGATGATAAATACAAGGTAGAATAACTACCCAAGAATCTCCTTCAATAACCATATCACATCCAAACAAAAATAGATTCAATAATTTAAATTATGTTGTATAAGGGATAATATCATAGACCAATAAATAAAATAATGAACACCATGATCCTTAAGAAAATTAAGATTGATCCTCCCTGTGGAATTCTACTTGATGGATCCCTTTGCATCTGAAAGACTTACATGATATCTCTTAACAAGTAGGATTTGATACCAAATATAAGCGAGAAGAAAAGAAGATAACTTTTACTGATATAAAATGCTCTATTAATATTGAATTCTTCAATCATGATGGATATTAAACTATAATGCAATGGATTTTTTAAGCCTTATTTTTTCTTATGAAAATTACCTATGAGAATAACTTCTCAACCCAACCTTCCTACTATTAACCTAAAAATGAACTAATTAATATAAAAATTAAACATTGGAATATTTGTCTTTATTTCAATGTGCAAGCCCAGAACATATGTGTAAAGCTTTAAGGGGCTAGGATTTTGATGATAAATATAAGGTATAATAACCAACCAAGATTCCCCTTCTCACTACACAAACCTATCAAGATCATCTCAATATTTATCTTCATACATAAAAAATATGTATTTATCTCAATAAAGTGTGTATGTAACCGTACCATTAAAAAATACTATTTTTAAACTGTAAATTATTTTGGCTTAATCACGTCTAACTAAAAAATAGTTATTTTATATGTGAAACTTATGGAAGGACCTAATTGTCGTATACATTAAACTAAGATTTACACAATTCTTAATTTTGAAGAATTATGGGAGATTGTTAATAGCATCACCACTTGTGCATTGACATTAATGAATAGAATAATTTTGACAAGGTTGATGCCAAAGCTTTTATGTTAATAACACTTAGCATCTCTAATGAGGTCTAAACACATGTTTAATATGTCACAACATCAAAGGAAATGTTGGATGTGGTTTCCACTATCTATGAGGTAAAGAACCGGATTAAGGCTCCTCCTCTTCAATCCAAATTATATATAATTCATATGCAAGATGGTGATAGAGTTGAGGATTTATTCAAAGAAGTGTATGTACTTTATGTAGAGCTTCTTGCACTTGGTGAGAAGGTGAAGGTCAGATTTATTGTCCCAAGTATCTTTAGAGATCTTCATTACAAGTTTTAAATTCTTGTCACCACCTTGAATATTACAAATCAAAATTTGTCTTTTGAAGAATCTGTGAATCTTCTCCAACAAGAAGACGATCTTTACAATATGATTTTGAAGAAAAATCACTGGTCTGTAAGAAGAGGTGAGGTAAAAGTACAAACATGTGTCACACTTTTATATAGGAAAAGGTCCACAACATGAAAACTGTTCAACTTTAAAGACGTAAAAATGACATTTGTGTTTAGAATTTTAGGATGATGTAAACAAATAAAATGTGTAAAAATTAATGTAATTTATGCCTATAATTTTTTAAATTTTTTAAACAAGAATTAACATAGGATTTTAATTTTTGAAGACAATTTTTTAATTGCTAAAAACTACTGAAAATATGGGATCTAGTTCCCACCATACAAGTATATGCAAATAATCTATTTTTCCTCTGATTTAAAAATATGTAATAGATAAAATGTATAGCTCATGGAGAAAAGAAGAAAGATTAATTAACTTTTTGTCGTAGTTTTGTGTTTCTCCAAGGATCTTTTGGTTCTGTCAAGTGTTTGCCTTTCTTTGGTGTCTTTTGTTGCCTCTGGGACCCATGTCCTAGAGTGTCATTCCCAAGCGGGTGATTATAGATCTTTTCCACCCAGAGACCATTTTCCCTTTCTTCAAGGTTGAATGATCATTAGGTGTTTTAGTCTGGACCCCAGTTTTCATCGTGTTTCTCGAAGTTACTTTTTGTAACTAATGTGCTTTCCTAGGTATTATTTAAGGCCTTTTACCTTGTTATTTTTACACTTACCACAAGCTGCTTTTACCTTTTGGCATATTTTCTGGAGAGAAAAGAAAAAACATTTCTAAGCTAAGACGTCTGAGCTAGAAGGTGTGGAAGTAGGTTCGTTGGTTCTTGTGGAGAATTTAGGTGACAAAGTGAAGTGGTTTACAGTATCCCCATTCGGCATTTTGAGGTTTAGGTAGGATCTTTGGTTTTCCCTTTTCTCTTGTTTCATTATGCTTCATTTGTGTTTTGTTCTTTTTCTTCTATCTCTTTGAGTTTCTCACTATTTTTCGTTGGTTTTTATGTGTTGTCTATGTTCATCGTCTGTTCATTTTTATCATCTTAGGGTTGCGTCTTCCATTACGCATGACATTGTCCTTCATTCTGGTGTCTCTCCTCCTTTTTTTAGTTGTCCATATCAGAAGAAGAGACTCTCACTCTATTGAGATGTAAATTTTGTATATATGGGTTGTTTCCTACCAGGGAGTTTGTAATTTTGCCTAGTTTTGGCTGTGTAAATTGTTTGTATATTATGATAATACCTTGTAGAGATTAGTCTCTATATATTGTCTATAAATTTAGGTTTGTAGGTGTTGTAGGTTTGATTCTTTGAGTTCTTTTAAGCCCATTGTAAGTTTAGTGTTTTATGTTGAAGTTATGCGAGTCTACAACACTCTGTTTTATTTCCCACTCAGAGACATGGCATCTCTTAAGGATCTGGCCTGTAGGGTTTTTCAAAAGATGTTTGTAGGGACCTTTTGTCATCCCAATTCTTTGTGATGCCATCATGCCATGTCCACCCAATAACCAGGTTCACCATCTTGGCTGGTGGAGCCTTGGACGTCAAGGTGATTAACATACCAGTTGCAGAGCCCAGCTTACTCGCACGCCCTTAACCTTTTCTCTCTCCTCTATCCTTCCTATCTTAATGAAAGAATTAATTAGCATGACCAATCATGCAAAATCCATCCCAACTGGTGTTCATGCCACTTGCGCTAGCACAACTATCCATTGAATATCAATATTGAGCTGAGTGGACATGTGCATGTTAGAGTATGGCAACAAGGCTACCTCTCTTATAACTAAGGATTTATCTCTTGTCAAGTTAATATCAAGCGTGTTAGTAAGCCCAACCTTTCCACCTCATGTGACCTCTTGTGGGTCATTGATACATTAAATTATGAGCATATGATCCCATTTAGGATGCCTTAATGTTTCTTTGTTTCAGGTGAAAAAGGAGAAGTCACTCTCAGGGCCTCTAGAATTTGAAACCTTTTAATGTTTATATAATAACGATTGTCTAGTTTGTAGGTATAGTTCAAATAAAGAAAGAAATGTATTCAGGATCTACACCTCCCAAAAGTCAAAAACTCCCAAGTGCCTTTGTAGGCACCAGCAAGAGGAACAAGATAGAGAGAACATTGGAAAAGCTTTTGCTAACCTAGAAATATAACAATAATAGGACAATCCATGGGTCCCAAATTGAGTCTGCACTTAAATAGATCACCGACATAGATGTTGGTACCTGGGATGATTACAAGGCCTTATTCAAATGATCCATCAACCTTGACAGTCAAATGACTCCATCTTAGTTAACTTAGGGGCATCCAGAATTATTCAAGAAGATGGTTTTCCAGGCTCGGTACAAGCATTGGAGCTAATTTTTCTCTTGGCTAGGCATTATTGCTAAGGATGTACATCTACTATGTTGGTTTCCCTCACTCCCCTCAGATTCTCGATGTCTATCATCACATTGGACCATGATACCACTACTAGAGGGTGGTGTATCCCACAATTTGTAGGAGCTTCTTCTCTCACAAAGGTTGAGGCCCTCCAATAGTATGAGGATGGGGCACACATGCTCCAGTGCCACCTAAAATCACAATGGATGAAAATTTTGTGCTAAGACTATGAGAAAATGTAGACAAAACTTTGTTGCTCTAACTTCAAGGAGCCCATCTAGGTGAAAATTATCTTCTTATACAAGATCTTCAGGGAGCCACATGCTGGGGAATTCTTACCCTAGATATATTATTTCTTATATGGTACGACCACCAACAAGGCACACTTCAACTGGACAAACATGATTTTCAAACATGTAGGTATCCAGATGAGGAAGGTCTATATAGAAGGGAAGTTCTACATGCCTTCTTATGTCCTTTTTCTACTTGCCCAAAAGTTCTATGGGATCAGAGGTTTAACAATGGTTGATGTTCTCAAAGAAGGACCCAGTCAGGTTTCTCCGTGGGGAAACTTCCCCAAAATTTAGTGGGAATAGAGTTTCCCACATTTTTGTAGAGTCAACAATGCCTTCATCTTTCATGGGATCAAGGAAATCACTGGTGATGAGGGATTCAGATTATCGCCTCAAGCCATGGGCCTAGTTGGTGCGTGGGGATGTTCCTTCATATAATTTTCTTAGCACACTTACATTTGGGTATTTGAATTCTCTGGAGAACCCTTCGAGTTACCCAAACATTGTGGGGATATGATTGTTTTGCTAGAGTTTTGTAGGAATATTTTGGATGATGATGCCTTGAATTCCCTCAAGAAGGTCACCACCCCATTATTTTATTTCATTTGTGGGGAATACTCTTTCTCCCTTGTCACAACTCGTGAAGAAAAAAATAAGCTAAGTAGCTTCAAAATAGAGAAATATTCTTTTAGCCGCAAGGATTATGATCCCCTAGGGCGACTCACAGGGTTGATGCCAAAGGTGGTAAACCCCTATGTTTGACACATAGAAGATTTTTGGGTCAACTACCAGGATGATTATGATGTCTGGAGGAGACACTACACCAGGATAAAAAAATGGGTGAAGGAATAGCTCAATCTCTAAACATTCCCATGACTTTTTGGGACATCTGGCCCTAAGAGGACCCTGAGTATAAAAGTGTAGCTATAGATAAGATGGACCTCCCTCTGGTGAATTGGAATACACTAGAAATTTTTTATGTTGGTGCTATCTCAAGAGAAGCAATTGAGCATAGCCACTCATATTTTGAGAAGGTTATCCCAAAGAGTGTCTAGTTGGACAAACATTTTTTGGGAGCGTCAAGTTCACAGGCCCCAAATCAATCCAAAACCCATGGAAAGAAGAAAGTTGGCACCCCATCCTAGGTCTTAGACCCCATTTTGGCCCCCTTGATGGAGCAGTTGGGTGAAAAGTTAGAGCACTCCCAGAAATTAATGGATGTAGAAAATTCTAGAGTGACTTTCGGTCCTGAAGATACCCTAGTATGCTCCTGTCCCCTACCGGAAGGTTCTCTGGCCCTGGCTATTTTGTTAAGTGTAGCATGTGAATCACAAATTGATAGAACAATGATAGTTTCAGAACCCAAAGTGCCACTAAAAATAAAGAAACAAAAGTAAAGTTGCTCCCTACAAAATCAAGATCCAGTCCCAAAGCCCAAGGACGTATCTGAGGTTGATGTACTTTCCTCCTCTTCCTCCTCTAGGAAGGAAAATCCTCTAGAGAGTCCCCCAAAGATAGCATCTCAAGAGATTCCCCCAGAGATAGCATAGATCAACATCGAAAACTTCTTCAAGGTGGGTGATTTCGGAGAACTGCAGGGTATGGTTGATTGTATAATAGAAGCGACAGTCGGGCAAGAAGATATGGCAGCCCAAAAAGAAGGCAAGCCCAGGCCTAAAGAGGCAGAAGGAGAAAAGGAAATTTTACAAGAACAAGAGAATGAATTGGTCATGGAGTAGGTGTCGACTGAAGAGGGAACTTGACACTAATACATTAGGGGTCAATTTGTGACGTCAATTTGCGACGGCAGGCAAATGCAATGTGTTTTTGGCTTTTTTTTTCAATTATAGCCCGACGACGTCGCAATTGCGATGGCAGTGGGATATAAGAGAAAAAAAAAGGAAAACATTGCTCATTTGTTATAGTCTGTACTCGGCGAATTAAGGGCCTTCCCTCCCTCAATCTCGGTGAAGAACTCTGCTCTAGATTGATAAATCCCTGAATCTAGATTGACAACTTATATGGTGACCTTAGCTCGGCGAAGAACTCTACTCCCTCTCTCTCCCTTCCAGCCGACGCTTTACGGCTTCACAAAGTCTGGCTCCCTGATCAACTCACTTAGAATTGGTAGACTGTGAAGGACCTCAAGGTCAGTCTTCCTCTGTACCACTCCAATCGGGCGTTCTCTTTATTCGTTCAGATTGCTTGAGCTTAGAACTGTTACTAGGGTTCAGGATTCGGTATAAATGTTGATATTCTTGATTAAAGGAGCCATACAATTGATGAACAGGCTACCATTTCGAAAACATTCTTGGCAAATGATCCTCAAGGATGAAAT
>MU223775.1:475560-523647 GCA_018584345.1 Thuja plicata | reverse complement strand
AGCCAAAACCTTGAGTGGAAAACATAGAGCCAAGAAATTTTTTAATGAGAAATAACGTATCATAATTCCTTCATTTGGTATCAGAGCCAAACTCTTTTGTGGAAAATATAGTATCAGTAAGTTGTAGCAGATTGGGCAGTGACCTCCTCCATCTGAGAAAGTGTATTGACTGGGATAATGTTGATGTTTAACTTCATTTATTGTAAAGGCAATCTCGGGTCCTTACTGTCAACAGGAATTTATGTTAGGAATAGGAGTTAACATGCACCATGTTAAAGAGTTTGATTGATTGTGATTTTATTTTTTTGTTTAGTGATACATTTTAAAGTATCTTTAGATTCTCTTGTATCCAGGGTAATGAGCCAAGTCTTCTCTTCCATGCCAGCGGCTTGAGAGCATGGGGCAGAACACAAATGTGATAGTGCAGCTTAGATAATTTAGGCAATCAAATTTTGATTAAGAATATCATAATAGAAATAAATTTCCAGCCTCCCTAGTTGCTTAGGTAAGTTCAAATAATACATGGTACATTGATTCAGAAGCTACCCAATATGTGATTCAGGAGGTAGCCAAACATGTGACCTACAACTAGAATTTATCGATTCCTTGGAAGAATCAGAAGATGCAAGGATATTTCTTGCTCATGATAGCTCACCTGAATTTGAAGGAATATTTTTAATTCTAATAAAATGACCTGATGGTACGGAACTGGAAACAAAAAATGTGAATCTTGTTATTAAGTTAATGCCATAGATTCTATTAGCAAGCTAAACAATTCAACATGGTTATAAGGCGGGGACTATTAGCAAAATGTTTAATGAAGAAAAACAAAGATGGATTCAAAATCGAAGCTACAAGAGTTCAGAGTGATTGATATTTACAATATTCTGATCTTTTGCACTGTTAACAAACACAGTCATAGGATTCGATAGGCTTTTTCATTGTGTAATAGGCTTTGGTAAGCTTAATCAAATAATATATATTTTTTTTTTGTTTTACTTTGTAGCTGTCGTAATTGCGACGTCAACCCCCTGAATTGCGACAGAGATGCTGTAGCGGCGACACCAAACGCCATCGCAATTGCATTGGAATACGTCGTAGTTGTGACGTCCTCCAAGGGGATTGCGACGGGGTTGCTGTAGCGGCGACGCCAAAATCCCGTCGCAATTGCATTGGGATCCATCACAATAGCGACAAATTCCACAAGAATTATGGCCGGATGGTGCCAGAATAAAGTGGCAGTATAGCGATGGATGTCTGTCATAATTGCGACGGGTGATGACAGACGTCGTAATTTGTGACTAAAAATGAGCGACGTCTACTACTGTCGCACTGGCGACACATTTCTGTCGTAATTGCGACACATAGCCATCGCAAAATGATGCCAAATGTATTAGTGCGACCTTCAAGAGAAACCGTAACCTCTGAACCTATGCCCCTAGTCTTTATTGGCAAGAAAATTTTGTTTCCACCACCAGACATAGTGGATGACAAAGTTATAGCCATATTTCTACAAGTGGATTTGAATGAGCTACCTCAGCCTCCTCCACCACATAGCCCACCTATGGATGGCATCCTAGAGGGTGATGAGGAGGAAGAAAAAGAGCATCTAAGTGAGGACCCCATTGACATAGTGGACAATACGTCTAGAGGGGGACTTGAGCTAAACCTCAAAGGCCTCCTAGTTCGGGGATAGTAGTAGGAAGACTAGCTTCCCTGTTGTAGACGTTAGTGGAAGCCCATAAAAGAAAATCTCCAACCATCATCATGACCCACTGTCACTTGCCAAAATTTTGGCTGAAAGCCAAGTTCCCAAGAAGCCTAAGAGAAATCGGTACAAGAGTTGGAAGAACAATTGCAGGTGGTCCAAACTCAATTAGACCAATATGCTTCCCTCATCCAACATATTAAATCGGTTGATCCTCTCAAACTCAGGACTTATAATCTTGTCGGTTCTATAATTTGTAATTTTGATGAAGTTGTCGAGGCTCAATTCTGACCTAGGGGAGATGTTAGTGGCACCACCATGGTGGAACTTTCCAAAGTGTTACTCAAATCCCATGATGTGGCCAAGGTGGTTGCAGAGTTAAAAGATAAGGCTAAAGATGTCATCCTCCATTTTAAAGGATTCATTGATCTTCAGGATTTCTCAAAGGATGTAGAAGAAGATGGTATACTCCAAATTCTAGAGGAATACAAGAAGTTCAAAGACTAGTAATGTTTCCTCGAATCTGGGGATCCTTCACCAGAAGCACAATATGTAAGCATTCTTTATTCTCTGAGTGTCAGCTTCAGGATCCCAGAATTTGGGTCCTCAATTTTGTATTCTTTTTAGTGATAAGTGTTGACAGCTCCCCCTAGCTAACTGATCACTATCTACAGTATGATGTAAGGTCTGTGATCACTCTTCTAGACATGACCGATCACTATTGGCCCAAAATTTTACTACAGATGCCTCCTTAGTCCCGAGAAGCCATTCTAGCATTTAATATCTAGAATACAGAGGCCTCCTTGATTACCAAAGTGTAGAAAAGAATTAATGAGGGTGTTTGCCCTAGGACACTTAGGGAATCTCCATCACAGCTACAAGTACAAGGATAATTTTTCTAAGGGCGGTTTTCCCAGAGCTTCTTTCTCTCTTTCCTCAGTTTTCTTCTCAAATGATTGTATTATATCAGGGAAATTCTGATAGCACAGGTAGTACTGGCTGTAAACATTGTAATATAATGTAAATAGCTAGCATAGGGATAGTCCCTTAGGTAGTTAAAATTTTCCAAAAAGACAAATTTTGATGCCATTCTAAGGGTCAGAAAATTGATGATTTTTTTTGTCCACTAGTAATACAAGCTTTTAGTTTTATTGCAAACCTGTTATTTTTAAGTTGGGAGTCGATTAATTCTCCCCTGGGGCCGCTAGTGTAACTACTAGTGATGTTGGATTTGAAGTTAATGAAAGAATGAGAAACACCATTCTTCCCCATACTCTATGTTGTTTCCAGTCCTAGAATTAGCAACTGATTTCCATGTTGTATGCTTCCTTATGTCCTTTGTTCTAGTTTTTGTAATGATTTTATGAAATGTGTTACTTTTCTACTGATATACATATAGTTGAATATTGTATGCATATGTTCAGTATTTTTTATTTATTTTCATTTGGAACTTTGTTGATGCTAAGGAAATCTAGGTCATGGATATAGTTAGATATCTATACTAACCATGTTTTATCTTTTTTCTATTTTCTTTACTAGATATAATGATTGCTTGAACAAAACCCATTACCATCAAAATATCATAGGTCAATGAGTTAAAAATAGATATCCCCTTAAAATAAATAGTCACTTGTCCAACTTAGCTAGGCCTACACCATCATGACCTTACAACCAGGTGCTTGGAAGCCAGGAGAGCCAGCTATGTTGCATGTTGCTTCAGGCAAGGTTTGTCAGTAGTACAGTATTCAATGAAAACTCATCTCCCATTGGTGAGACCATCACAAAGTCCCATCAACAGAAACTAGTACTAGAAGGAGGGCATGAGCTCCTCCTCCCCTGAAGGTTTTGACAACACACCTCCCGAGGGTTCCCCAAGTAGTAGTTCTAGAAGCCAACCTTTCCACAGATTAGGGTCATTATCACCCCTATGATTCAAAATAATATTACATTCAAACCCTAACCCAAGAGAGTTTGCAAAACTCAAACCCCTCATCTAAATAAAGAAGACATACCTTTCAAACCTATGCCTGGAGGGATTTTAGCCACTCAAAATATTTAGGTGAACCAGCCCATCCCAATGACCAATCTCACTATCAACCTTAACATCAAAATGGTTGAATACATCCAAATGACTAGGTCTCCCATGGGAAAATTTCCTAATGTTGTGAATGATCTTCCCCCACACCTAGAGAAGATATGTCCCAAGTATGAACATCTAGGCCCCCGAACCAGAGAAGAACACCTATAGGCCTACAAAGATGCTATGAACCAACACCGCATCTAAAATGAGGATGTGGTGAGACAAATTTTCTCGCTGTCTCTCAGAGACAATGAGTTGAATTGGTAATTAAACTTATCCACCAAATCTATCAATAGTTGTAAAGACATGGAGGCTACCTTCTGACAGCATTTTGGGTCCACGTGGGAAAGACCTAGTCTCATAGTTAGTTTATATCTATCTGAAAGGTTTCCAATGAACCCCTAGCAACCTTTAACCATCAGTTCCAAAGGGCTCTTAAGCAGTTTACAGGACCCTTCATCGCCTCTACTGATGTAACTATCCAAACATACCCTAGAGACTTGGACCCATTTGTTGTTACTCTTCTCTAAAGAACCACCCCTGCCAATGATAGGGATACCTTGGCTAAGGTTTACTATCACACCGTAAAATTCTCCTAGAACTTGATTAAAGCTCCAAGTGGTATCGGTCAGGGCTTATCTTACAACACACTTCCTGGTAGAACAACTTACCCGAGAGGATATGACCCCAATCAAGCACTAGGTGCCCCTACGATAAATCTAGTGCCTTTGTATATCTATCCCTCTCCTCACCAAAACCCTCCAACCCTACAGAATGATCCCTAGGCACAACATAAAACCATAGTACCCCCACCACCTGGAGTACCTTTCTTCCTGACATCAACATCTGGAGGTTTGCCTCCAGCGGTGACAAGTGCCTCTACACCTACCCCACCACCTTAATCAAACCATTGCTACACCACTAACCAACCATCCTCCAAGGTCAAATCCCTCTAGTGATTAGTTTCCTCACTCACCACTGATATGGGGCAGTTGAAGATGGAACCCCCCATGTCCCATCAAACCAACTCCTCCCAAAGGGGCAACATATTTTTGGGACAACAAAGTTCCAATAACTCCAGACCTTGGAACCATTTCAACAATAGTGGAAACAATAATGATCGGTGCAACCAATGATAGAAAAACATGCTAAATAATGGGGGCATCCCCCCAAGTCAGCCTAACACCTAAGGAGGTGTGGGACCTAGTCATTTTATACAAGTTGTTGAATTCCACCCCTTGACATCCTGGTGTTGCCTACATGATACTAGCTCACACTCCTAGGTAAAATGTGCCAACCAGGAGAAGATCATCTTTATCTCCCAGTCAGATAGGAAATAAAACACTGACTCTCCTCCTATGAAATCCTCATCTAAAACACATAATTCTATGTTTGCCTAATAAATTGTCTTCTTTGGTGATGGCAAAGAAGATTGAGAAGAAACTGACTTACAAGGTTTCTTTGATGACTCCATTCCAACATTTGAGGCTAATGCCTTTACCAATCCCAAGACTCCCTACACCACCAAGATCCAATCAAACAAGGGTCCCCTTACGACATAGATTCTTCCAAGGGTGGTGAATCTTCCACTGGACCCTCTGGAAAATGTTAACCCACCCCCTCCTAAAGGACTCATGCCTATATATACATGCATTTTTATAGGAAAAGGTCTTTGGGTTCCCTAAGGAAATTTTGACATGATGAAGGTGATGGAAAATACTACTACACTGTGACCTTGATGGAAGTCCTACTTAGTTGTCCTAAAAAAAGGAAGTCTCTCCTATAGTACTCAGATAACCCAAAAGAGAATAACCGCTCACCCAAGTCTGTGATGTTTGACGATGCTAATGTGGCCATATTCAGGGGGAGTACTGAGGACCCTCCCTTTTTACTTGGTCTTAAAATTCATGGTAAAATATTACACAAATGCCTAGTAGATTCATGAGCTTCAGGTGATGTCATGCCCCTATCTATTTGTAAAAGTCTGAAACTAACTCCCACACCATCCAAAGGTGTGGTTTTCTAGCTAGAAAAAAACCATTGTCAAGATGGTGGGTGAACTAAAGAATGTACCCATCCAGATAGTCCAAGATCCCTAGATATCCATTGTCATTGACATCTAAGTATTCAACATCCCTAAAACCTAAGGTATGCTCCTAAGTTATAATTGTTCCAAATCCATGAATGGATATATCTTGATACACTTATTCCACCTATGCCTCTCTTAGAGGGGAGAAGCTAATCAAATTAGGGTAGAAAGTGAACCTTGGATGAAACAAACACTCACTGATTATGGTCAGGTGAGTGAAATAATTTTTTGTGAATTGGAACCTGGGTTGTATAGGGCCAAGGAAATCTTGACCCTATATTTTGTCCCAGGGGGAAGAATATCTGATGAAGATCCTGTCATCACTAAAAGGATTCATGATCTCGTCATTGAGGTAAAACAATAGGTGAGGTCTTAAGGTGAGAGGGCTAGTTTAACATCCCTATTATCTAGTACTTGGTGTCATGTTCACTATAAAAACCATTCAGAGCTGGAGTGTATGCCATGTGTAGATGCTACCAAGGTTTGCCTTTAATAATTTCAAGTAGAACAATGCGGGGTCCAAGCCCACCCCAAAGCGGTCCAACCATAAGCAAATCCAACAGACTGCCTTTGGAGTGATCTATTCTAGAGACTCCTCTGGGGGATGCTTTGTTCCCTGTATCTCCTAAGTTAGGGGAAACACCCGAAGCTTCCCCCATCCCAAACCAATAATGACCCTCGCTCAAACTATGCAACCACAATGCGTCAGTAGTGATGTCAGGATCCTTAAGTTTAATAGATCCCGATCTAAACAAGGTTGATGAGTCGGCATGGAACTAATCAACCCTCGAGGAAATTCTTTCCTTGCATCATATCGCTTGTAGTTTGGCTACACCATTAACATAATTGAGTACAAGGCCTTGGTCCTTGTGCTCCTACTCACCCTCAGGAAAGGAGTCACATGGCTCTGGGAAATGGGTGATTTAGAACTTATAGGATGGAAAATCCAGAGTCAATGCACATACCATGATAAATTAATGATGGCTTATCACAACCGAGCACAAAGATTAATAGAGGATTTCAATGCCTTTTGTATCTAAGTGATTCCCAAGAAATGGAATTATGTTCTGCATGCTTTAGTCATGTCAACTAGTACTTTAAAACCTATGGCAGGTTCCCAGATCTAGAGATTTTTCAGTTGAGATGATGCCCACACCCTCCATATATGATAATGGAACTAATCTTCTAATCCTTGAGGATGATAGACACATACTTTCCTTCAAGGAAAACATTGGTATCTTTGCAGACCAGATACTAGAGGAAGAAGAACATGATGATACCAAACAAGAATAAAATGAGGATGGGATCCTCGATCTTCCCACCAACACTATCCCAAAGGGGATGGTTTCCCTCGAACACATTTTTTAGTCTCACCCGCAAGCTCAAGATAGAACATCTCAAATCCCCAATGGACGAAAATATGAAAAGGTAAATATTGAGACGAGTGTTGAAGAAATGTTTTTCCACATTGGTACCTCTTTCTCTCCAGATGAGAAAGTGAATATTCTCATGGTCCTCTGAGAATATATCAATGTAATTACTTGGGGATATGAAGATCTTAAGACTTATGATACTTCTATCATGACACACACTATCCCCCTAAAACTAGACACCCAGCCATTTTGGAAAAAACAATGACCAGTCAATCCCCTAATTGAGCCCCTTATCCATCAGGACGTTCAAAATATATTGGTCACCTAGATAATTTTTCCAATCTGACATACCACTTGGGTGGCCAATCTAGTACTAGTCCAGAAGAAGAATGGGGAAATCTGACAATGTGTTGACTTCAAGAATTTGAATAGATCCTTAAAAAAGGATAACCATCCCCCCCCTTTGTTGGATGAGGTGTTACAAATTTTTAATGGTTCCCAGATGATGTCCTTCCTACATTGGTACTCTAGGTACTATGAGGTTATGGTTAAATTTGATGACAAAGCCAAGATGACATTCACTAGCAAGTGGGGAAAATTTTTGGTGTAGGAGCACCCAAACTAAACCACATGCTCCTATGGACCCTAGGGGTTCATTGAAGGTCCTAAGAGGCCTTTACAAACATAAACACACTAGGGTTAGTCATTGGGTCACCATGTAAAACCGTATCCCAAGATTGGCACAATATAAGCCCTTGGGTCACTATGAGTCAATTATGATCCCGAACCCTAGAATTAGCTTTTTTTTGAGTTTTTAGTGTTTTGGATCAACTAGGGATCATCTCAATAACATCTTGACCAAATTTGGTAACTAGAGTTGCAAAAATGCAAAAAGTGTAAAAGTTGCTCAAAAGTTGTCAAGCAACTTTTGAGCAAACTTAACAACTTTTCAAAAACCAACTCCCAAATGGTCAAGTCAGTTAAAAATTGTCATGTAACCATTGCAAGTGCCTAAAATAGCCATTTTAGGTGGGTGGTAGGCTGATGATGTAAGTTATTATTTGAAATCAATAAAAATAAACCATTTTCTTGCATTCTGAAGGACACAATCATTGGGTATGGATAGGTACGGCTAGAGAAGAATGTGAGTATGACATAGGAAGATAGGGGTTTGAATATTATTTCTTTTAACTTTGGTTTCATGCCTTGATCGACTGTAGGTTATTAGATATTGAATTTGCAAAGTCGCTACCTAAATTGTAGGCCCTAATCCAGGGTTTCGAGAAGAATCAAGTGTATTTCCACTTTCCACCATGGGAATCTAATGGACCTTGGTGGAAAGAATGTTCTTAGGATGTTATTTGATATTATGCAGGATAGGGTTCTCATGTTGCACGGAAGTGGGAAAGAATTGATTCCCTAGGTGTGTATGCACACGTATGCACCAATCATGATTTAGGACAATAGTCATAACTTTTGTCTTGGGATTTATCAGAGGCTTGAAGTCAGAGGAGAAGACATTTGTGCATCCCCTCACATGATCCAATAGTCATTTTGGGCATTGGATGTACCTAAAGGGTACTTGTAGTGTAATTAGAGGCCTAATTAGGGCTAATTGGTAGAGCAATTTGGCTCACCATTATGTCTTCTTTTCAATTACAAGTTCCAAGGCTCAATTTCAAAGCCTTTTACCATAAAGGGTATTTGAAACCCTAATTTGTTCATATCGTTTTGTGGAGAAATCCTAGATGAGATCAAAATTCCCTCTGAAAAAGGCTACAAGAAAAAGCCTAGGTTTGTGAAGAAACTATGGGGTATGGGTTTCCTTTGAGTGAAAGAACCATTGGAACTAAGAAGTAGGGACCTAAATAGACCAAATCTAAAAGCATAGGTCACCCCTGGTCCTACATGTCATTTTGGGGGTAATCTTGTGATTGAGGGTCATTGGCTTGTGAGACCAACCTAAATAGTTGGTATTGAAGGATTGATAAACCTAGAGATTAGGTTACCCTTGGGGTTTTTGGGTTGTGAGAACCTTAATCAAGTCCTTCCATCACACTTGTGATAAGTGTGAAGCCTTGTGACCATAACAAAGACAACAACCTGGGATACCTTTCCCTATTGAAAGACCTTTACGAAGCTTCTAGTTTCCCACTTTGCATCAAGTCATATCAGAGCTATATTTTCTCCTGAGGGTGAGGATATTCCTTCAAGAGTCATAAACATTGAGTTAGAAAAGATGGTAAGAGAACAAAGGGCAGAAAATACAACATTGACAAGAAGAATCCAAGAGTTGGAAAACAAGGTAGAGAGGGGCAAGGGAGACACTTCTAGTGGTGAAGAAGGGAGTGAGTTAGAGATTGACAACCGTGATCAGGATGTGAATATTCTTGTAGACCAGAGACATTTAATAGATTCCTTGAAGTCTATGGGGAGAAGAACCACGGATGAGAAATTGGATTTTCCAACTTTTAATGGAAAGATAATGCGGACTTGGCCTTAGATTGGATAAAGGCCCTAACAAGTTTTTTTGAGTGTGAGGACATCCCTGAGAAGCATAGGGTAAAAATAGAAAGATCCAAGTTGAAGGGAGAAGCCCTAACTTGGTGGAAATTCATCCAAGCAGAGAGGGTGAATAATGGAAAGAATATGATCACTTCATGGAATAGGATGATTGCACTAGTCAAGGAGACCTATATACCTAAAGACTATGGGGTACAGCTCCATCAGAAGAAGAAAAGCCTAAAGGAAAAGGACATGGATGTCAGTTCATACACTGAGGAATTCCCAAAATTATGCATGAAGACAAATGTGGCAGAAGATGAAGAAGAAAAGTTGGCAAGGTATATGAATGGGCTTAAAGTATCCATTCAAGAGGAACTCAGCCTGCATTGCCCTACCTCAGTGAACAAGTGCTATCAAATGGAACTCAAGGTAGATGAAAAGTGGAAGAGAAAGTAGGAGTTTGGAAAGGGAAAGACTAATGACAATGGAAATAATTTCAGAGGGAGAGGAACCTCTTGAAATAGAGGAGAATACAGTGGTAATGGTAGCAAAACCACTGACCAAGGAGACAAAGAGAATACTAATACAAACTCAAGAGGTAACTATAGAGGGAGAAGGCCCTTCAATAGGGGAAGAACAAATAGTGGTAGATTAAATGGACCATTGAGGTGCTACTATTCCAACCACTTGGGACATAATGTTGGCAAGTGCCCTAAAAAGAGGAACAATAACAACCATGGAGAAAGGAGAGCACAACTCATCCAAGATGACAAGAATGAAGACAATTCAAATCAAATGGACTTAGAACCAAAGGAAGGACAATGCTTGATGATGAGTCAAGTTTTTCTCCAAGTGCCACAAATCCAAGAACCTCCACAAAGAAAGAATCTCTTCCAAACAAATATCAAATGCAATGGAAAGGTATGTCAATTACTTATTGATTCTGGCTCAACTAAAAATCTTGTTTCTTGTGAAATGGTACAAAAGTTAAACCTCCCTAAGAAACCTCATCCTTCTCCTTACCATGTATCTTGTTTTACAAAGGATTAGCAAACTTTAGTCACTGAACAAGCATGGATAGAGTTTTCAATCTCTGATTTTAAAGATAGTTCTTTGTGATTTTGTGGAGATGGATGCCTGCTACATTCTTTTAGGAAGACCTTGGGAATATGATGTTGATTCCACACACCACTATAGGAAAAATACCTACTTTATCACCAAGATGGGAAAAAAATCACAATGAAGCCCCTAGCAGATAACAAGACTAAGAAAGAACCAGCTGTCATAGCCATAAGGGAGAAAACAATGTTAAAAGTGCTAAAAGAACCTGCCCACAACCCTCCCTCCCTTGAGAGATATCAGTCACCAAATTGACCTAATACCTAGCTCATCCCTGCCTAACAAGGCCCCATACAAGATGACATCATTACAAAATGTAGAGATTGCAAAACAAGTAAATGAAATTCTAGAAAAAGGACTCATTCAAAAAAGTCTCAGTCCATGTGCAGTTCCATCAGTTTTGGTACCAAAAAGGATGGAAAGTGGATTTTGTGTATTGATAGTAGGGCCCTAAAAAAGATCACTATAAGATATAGATTCCCCATGCCAAGAATTAAGGATCTATTGGATCAACTAGGAGGTGCTTGCTACTTCACCAAGATAGAATTGAAGTTTGGCTACCATCAGATCAGAATCAAACAAGGAGATGAATGGAAAACAACATTCAAGACCACTGAAGGTTTGTTTTAATGGTTAGTAATTCCCTTTGGGCTAAGCATTGCCCCTAGTACTTTTATGGTGCTTATGAATGAGATATTCATTGATTTCATTGGTAAATTTGTTGTTATTTATTTTGATGACATATTGATATTCAGTCATAGCAAAGAAGAACATCTTAATCATGTAGAATAGGTCCTAAGAAGACTTCATCAACACAAGTTTGTGATCAACTTGGAAAAGTGCATGTTTATGAAGAAGGAACTTGTGTTCCTTGGATTTTTGATCTCATAGGGAACCCTCAAAATGGATCTAGAGAAGGTTGTGACCATAGTTAATTAGCCTCCACCCAAGAGCCAAGGTGATGTAATAAGTTTCCATGGATTGGCCACCTTCTATAGAAAGTTTATTAAAAAATTCAGTCATGTATGTTCACCAATACTTGACACCATTAAAGGAGGTAGAAAGAACAAGTTTTCTTGGACAAAGGAAGCCAATGATGCATTTCAATACTTGAAGAATAGATTCTCTTAGTATCCTATCTTGACTCTCCCCGATTTCAACAAGGTCTTCATGGTGGAGACAGATGCAAGTAACTTGGCCATAGGTGCAATCCTCAGCCAAGAAGGTAAACTAGTTGCCTTCTTCTCAGAGACATTAAATGAGGCTAAAAGGAAGTACTTAACCTATGACTTGGAACTCTATGCCATGGTCCAAGCCCTCAAGAAATTGAGACACTACCTAATCCCGAAAGATTTTGTAGTATACATTGACAATCATGCATTGAGTTATCTAAATTCACAAGAGAAACTCTCTGTTAGACATCTCAAATGGGTAGAACAGTTGCAGGCATACACTTTCAACATCAAACACTAGAAGGGGTAGCAAACAAAGTTGCTGATGCACTTAGTAGAAGAGTGGGTCTAGTTGAAGAGATCCAACTCAAAAGTGTTGGAATTTATTCCCTTAAACATCTATACCATGATGACCCTGATTTTGCAGAGATTTTTCAAGTTCGTACAGAGATGGTTGGAAGATACCATACTGATTTTTATAAATATTTGATTCAGAATGGACTCCTATTCAAACAAGCTCAACTATGCATCCCCAAATGTTCCATGAGGACAAATATAATAAGAGAAAATCAATGTGATGGACTAGGCAGAAACTTTGGCATCAACACGATTGTAGACATGGTGAAAAGAAGTTAGTTTTGGCCAAGGATGAACAATGATGTCAAGAAGTTCATTGAAATTTGCACCATCTGTCAGTAAGAAAAAGGTGTGTCAACAAATCAGGGGTTATATCAACCCTTACCAATCCCCTCTAGACCATGGGAGTCAATCTCCATGGATTTTGTCATGGGGTTGCCTAGAACAAAGCAAGGTTTTGACAGTGTTTTGGTGATAGTGGATAGTTTTAGTAAAATGGTTCATTTTGTACCATGTAAAAGCACAAATGATGCTTCTCATATTGCACATATTTTCTTTAAAGTGGTAGTTAGGATTCATGGTTTAACTCAAACAATTGTATCTGACAGGGATGTGAAGTTTCAAGGCCACTTTTGGAGGACACTTTTCAAGAAACTTGGCACTAATCTAACCTACGACTCTGCCTATCATCCACAAAAGGATGGATAGATTCAGGTTGTAAATAGATCCTTAGGCAATCTCCTAAGATGCCTAACCAAATGGTATGCTTAGAGTTGGGATGTGCTCTTACCCCAAGCAGAGTCTTCTTTCAATGATTCTATGAACAAGTCAATAGGTAAGACCCCCTTCCAAGCAATATATGGCCTTCACCCCAAAGGACCATTGGATCTAGTAGAAATTCCATCTGATTTCAAAATTAGTGCTCAAGGAAAAGAACTAGCATAACTTATAATAAAGGTGCAGCATGAGGTGAAAGAAGAACTACAAAGATCAACTTTGAAATACAAGGAACATGCAGACAAAAGAAGGGAAACCCTCTTTAAATTTGGAGACAAGGTATGGGCATTCTTGAGGAAAGAGAGACTACCTAAGGGTAGATATTCTAAGCTTGCCATGAAAAAAGTTGGACCATACAATCCTTAACATAATGGGTGAGAATGCATATGAGATCTCTCTTCCTTACACATTGCAAATTTATCCAATATTTAATGTTGCAGACCTTACTGCCTATAAGGGCACAACAAATCAACCAAATGATCAAAGACAACAGACAGTTTTGAATGATGAAGACTATATCACCAATCTCCCACCAAGAAAGCCAGTGGAATTGGACTCCATTTTGGACACCAAAACCTTGAAGCAGATAAGAAAGAACAAGTACATGTAGTACTTAGTTAAATTGAAAGGTCTTCCTATCATACATGCTACTTGGATGTTTGAAGACCAGATCAAACAACATGGAACCATTGTTGCTCAACTATCCTCAAGTGGGAACTTGAGTTCTCATCTCATGGGGAGTATGGTGTAGGAGAACCAAAACTAAACCACATGCTCCTATGGACCCTAGGGGTTCATTCAAGGTCCTAAGAGGCCTTTACAAGCATAAACACACTAGGGTTAGTCATTGGGTCACCATGTAAGACCATACCCCATGATTGGCACAATATAAGCCCTTGGGTCACTATGAGTCAATTATGATCCAAAAACATATAATTAGGTTTTTTTTGAGTTTTTAGGGAATTTGATCCACTAGGGATCATCTCAATAACATCTTGACCAAATTTGGTCACTAGAGTTGCAAAAATGCAAAAAGTGTAAAAGTTGCTCAAAAGTTGTCAAGCAACTTTTGAGAAAACTTAACAAAATTTCAAAAAATAACTCCCAAACAGTTAATTCAATTAAAACTTGTCATGTAAACATTGGGATTTCATACATTATCCCTTTCAGGTGGATGGTAGGCTAATGATGTAAGTTGTTATTTGAAATCAATAAAAATAAACCATTTTCTTGCATTCTGAAGGAAATAGTCATCAGGTAAGGATAGGTATGGATAGAGAAGCATGTGAATCTGACACAAAAATATAGGGGTTTGAATATCCTTCCTTTTGGCTTTAGTTTCATGCCTTGATTGATTGTAGGTTATTAGATATTGAATTTGCAAAGTTGTTGCCACAATTGCAGGCCCTAATTCAGGGTTTCGAGAAGAATCAAGTGTATTTCCACTTTCCACCATGGGAATCTAATGGCCCTTGGTGGAAATCATGTTCTTAGGATGATGTTTAATATTATACAAGATAGGGTTCTCAAGTTTCAGGGAAGTGGGAAAGAATTGATGCCCTAGGTGTATATGCACATGTATGGACCAATCCTGCTTTAGGACAACAGTCATAACTTTTGTTTTGGATTGATTAGAGGCTCTAAGTTAGAGGAGAATACATTTTTGCATCCCCTCACATGATCCAATAGTCAGTTTGGGAATTGGATGTACCTAAAGGGTAACTGTAGTGTAATTGGAGGCCTAATTATGGCTAGTTGGTAGAGCTATTTGGCTGACTATTCTATCTTCTTTTCAATTCCAAGTTCCAAGTGTGAAGTCCAAATCCTTTGACCATAAAGTGTATCTAAAACCCTAATTTTTTCATATGGTTGTGTGGAGAAATCTCAGATGAGATCAAAATTCCCTCTGAAAAAGGCTACAAGCAAAAGCCTAGGTTTGTGAAGCAAGTATGGGGTATGGGTTGCCTTTGAGTGAAAGAACCATGGAACTAAGAAGTAGGGACCTAAATAGACCAAATATACAAGCATAGGTCACCCCTAGTCCTACATGTCATTTTGGGGGTATTCTTGTGATTGAGGGTCATTGGCTTGTGAGACCAACCTAGATAATTGGTATTAAAGGATGGATAAACCTAGAGATTAGGTTACCCTTGGGATTTTGGGGTTCTAAGAACCTTAATCAAGTCCTTCCATCATACTTTTGATAAGTGTGAATCCTTGTGACCATCACAAATAAAAAAACCTAGGGTACCTTGCCCTATTGAGAGACCTTTGCCAAGCTTCTAGTTTCCCACTTTGCATCAATTTTCCTATATAAGAATGCCCTTCAGGCTGATTAACACAGTTTCCATTTCCCAAAATTCCATGGGCATAGATTTTGAAGGCTTAGTCAAAAAATGCATAATCATCTACATGGATGATTTAACTGTGTTCTCTAGAGAGAGACATGATAACCTGACCCATCTCACTAAGATTTGTGAATGGTGTCATCGGTTCGGTATGTCTGTCAACCCAAAGAAATGTATATTTGGGGTAACCAAAGGGAAATTATTAAGAGACATTATCTTAGAGAAGGGTATATCTATTGACCCTAAACAATTTGAAGCACTACTAAAATTATAGAATTTGGGCAGTAAGAAAGAGATAAGGTCTTTCCTTGGGAAGATTAATTTTTCCCATTTTTTTATCAGTATTTTTCCGAGGTTGTAAAACTTATGAACAATATAATGAAAAAGAACACAAAAATTGAGTGGAGTCGAGAGGAAAAAAAGGTTTTTCCCAGATCAAGCAGGCTATTACAGAGGCCCCCATTATGGCTAGCCTAGACTATTCCCTCCCATTTAATATGTATTATTTTTCCTCCGCCCACACCGCTATAGTTGTAATAACTCAAAAGGTAGTAGTGGAAAAATAACCTATTGTATTTATAAGCTCCCCTTCCAAAATGTGGAGGTACAATATTCACCTCTGAAAAAAAAAAACATTCGCCCTTGTCTGGGTAGTTAAGAAATTTGGACATTACATCCTACGTAGCAAGGTGCATGTCATCCTCTCTGACCAAACATCAAGTCTTTATTACTTTAGAGTGAACTGCATGAGCATTGTGGGAAGTGGATTGCCATCCTCTAAGATTACAATCTAGAAATGCAACCTATGAAACTTGTGTGAGGACAAGGACTATGCAAAGCCATGGCTGAAGCCAACATGTATATTGAATGCCACACCTACACCATGCAATATATCACTCAAGATCCCTGGTATGTGGACTTGGTACACCTTCTGCTAAATAACTAGTGCCTAGAAGGTATGATCCCTATTAAATGTAGGGCCCTCAGGCTAAAAATAACATATTTCATTATAAAAAATAGGACCCTTTTGCGAAGAAATCATGAGGGTGTCTACCTTTGGTGTCTTGAATGAAAACAAGCCGTCAAAATGATAGAAGAATTTCATGGACGCTTTGGAACTCAACATGGGTTGGTAGACACCACCACCCATCTAGGCTGGATACTATTGGCCCCATGTTTTTAATGATGTCTATGCAGATGTAAGAAAGTGCTAGACTTGCCAAACTGCCACTTCAAGGAAGAAGAATCTGGCAATGCCTCTCCAACCTATATTCAAGGCAAGACCTTTCACCCATTGGGCATTTAATTTCATAGGAGAGATTAATCCCACTTCATCCACAAACCACTGGTATATTTTGACTACCACTGATTATAGCACCCAGTGGATTGAGGCTATACAATAAAAGAACACCGCGAAAGTAGTAATCCATTTTATAGAAAAAAATATCATCACCAAATTTTGAATGCCTTTTGCCCTGGTGTGCGACAATGGCCCAACTTTTTCCTCTGCTCAATTATTAGAATGGACCTATAGTAGGGGTTTCACCCTCAAATTTTCCATTAATTATTACCCACAAGAAAATGGGTTAACAAAATCAACCAACAAGAACCTTTTAGAGGTAATCAAATACCTGCTTGAAAGGAATCCCCGAGATTGGCACCAAAAACTAAGGTTTTCCTTGTGGGAAGATCACATCCAAATAAAGATCTCCTTGGGGACTTCCCCATTTCATCTGGTATATGGCCTAAAACTAGTGTTCTTGGTAAACATACAAATCCCTTTCCTAAAGTTCATGACAAATTTTGATGATCAAGATAACATCATTGAAATGCGTCTCCTTAACTTAATACAGTTCGAAGACTAAAGAGATCGCACACTAGAACATTTTTCAAAAATCAAAATATGGTCAAATGATGGTTTGACAAAAAATCCCAATTCTAGGTTTTTCACCTCTCAAACCTAGTCCTTTTGTGGGAAAATACCCAAGAGAAGAAGGGAAAACATACCAAGTTCCAATGGCTCTAGCTCCGTCCTTATCAAATTTCCAAAATTTGTGGGGACAACACATATCACCTTAGCTCCTTAACATTAATTTTAGTAAGGTGAAATAATGAAATACCCATGCGAGAGATGTACCATATGTATATACCTCTTGTGAGTAGCCTTCAAGTGTGTCACTCTAGTACACCCTCCCTTGTAAATAGTTTTTGGGGCTTTTACACTTGTTCTTTTGTGTTTCTCATCTATCCTTTTCTTTTGGTCTCTTTTCTTTCTTTTTGTCCTTGGTGTTTTTCCCTCTTATGTTAGATTGGTATGCATCACATAACAGTCATGCAAGCTGAGAGATTCTCCTCGTAGATCTTAGTGGTCCCAAACTAGGTGTTGAATGAAGGTTGGCTTCATCCTCAACTTGGGAAGTTCCTGGGATGGGCCTTCGAGTGTTAGAGACTCTTCTCTAAGCTAGGTATTGATTTTTCTCCTTGGAAGAACAAAATTTGGTTGTCATTTCTAAAATGGAAATTTTTTAAATTCAAAGAACAAAAGCATTTAGAGAAAGGTAGATCGACTGTACCCTCACCGAGAAGCGCCTAAATGAAAGAGAAAACTCAAAATGGTGTTTCCTAGGTTGGGCCTTTGCACTCCACTAAGTAATTAAAATGATGACAAGGTCAAAGAAGTACCGCCATGGTCAAAAGCTAAGATTTAGGACTCTAGTGAAAGAAGTACTTCCCCAACTCACATACACAAAAAAAAGAGAAAAAGAAACTTAAAAAGTTGGATGGCGGAAGCTCCTAACCCTAGGAAGCAATGAAGAACCCATCATGCATCGACTCTGCTATGTTAGTGTGGTTTCTCTTCCTTTTCTCTGGTCATGTTCTACCACCATCCCTTCATTTGAAGCCTAAGATACATTAGAAAAGATCAACATCTAAGTCTCGGCATGTTTCCCCGGTTCCCAGAGTCATGTTGTTACAACACTTCTCTGCTAACAGTAAGGTTCCTATCATTTTAAGGAAAGTTCTGGAGTTCTTAAATCCATGAGGAATCTCTCTTCGTGAGTCACCATTTTTTATGTTCAACATACCCATCCCTACATTTTGTGTTCAAAATGTCGGGTCCCCTTTTTATTTTTTCTTTCTTTCTTACTTTTCTTTTTGGTTTTCTCCGTCCTTTCCATTTTCATTTTTTTGGCTTGGTTCCCTATTTCTCCTGGGATCTTCTGGTCCTACATGGCCTTTGGATTTCTTTGGTGTTTTTTTTTTCTCTAGGAATCGTGTCCTGGAGTGTTGTTCCCAAGTGGGTGATTCCAAATATTTCATGCCCGGTGACCATTTTCTCTTTCTTAAAAGTTGAATGATTGTTAGGTGTTTTAGTCCGGACCCCAGTTGTCAATGTGTTTCTCAAATTTTCTTTATGTAACTAATGTTCTTTCCTAGGAATTATTTAAGGCCTTTTACCTTGTCATTTTTACACTTACCGCAAACTGCTTTTACCTTCTTGAAATTTTTTTAGAGAGTGAATCAATTTGTTTTCTTAGCTATGACATCTGAGCTAGAAGGTGTGGAGGTGTGTTTGTTGGTTCTAGTGGAGTTTTTAGGTGACAAAGTGAAGTGGTTTATAGTATCCCCATTCAGCATTTCAAGGTTTAGGTAGGCTCTTGGGTTTTCCCTTTTCTCTTTTTTCATTCTAATTCCTTTTTTAATTTGTTTTCTTCTTTCTCTATGAGTTTCCCATTGTTTGAGTTGGTTTTTGTGTGTTCTTTGTCTATGTACATCGTCTATTCATTTTTGTCATCTCAGAGTTGCATCTTCCATTCGACATGACATTGTCTTTGAACCTAGTGTGCCTCCTCCCTTTCATAGTCATCCATCTTGGAAGAATAGATGCTCGCTGTGTTGAGTTGTAAATTTTGTAAATATCAATTGTTTCCTATTAGGGAGTCTATAATTTTACCTGGTTTTGGTTGTGTAAATCATGTGTATATTCTGTGAATATCCTTTAAATTCCTTATACGGATTATTATTTGTATACTATATGTAAATTTAGGTTTGTATGTCCTATAATTTTGAGTATTTGAGTTCTAGTAAGGTCGTTGTAGGTTTAGTGTTGTCTGTTGAAGTTATTTGAGTCTACAACGCTCTCTTTTCTTTCCCGCTCAGAAACATGGTGTCTTTGAAGGGTCTGCCGAGTTGGATTTTTCAAAATTAGTTCCTAGGGACCTTTTGTTGTCCTAAATATTTATGAGGCTATCAAGTCATGTCCACCCAATAACCAGGTTCACCACCTTGGTTGGTGCAGCCTTGGAAGTTGAGATAAAAAGCATGCCAGTTGTAGAGGCCAACTCACTTGCAGGACATTAACCTTTTCTCTCTCATATTTCCTTCCCATCTTAATGGAAGAATTAATTTGCATGATAAAGCATTCAAAATCCATCCCAAGTGGTGTTAATCCCACTCTCACTAGCATAGATTTCCATTAAATGTCATTGCTCAACTGAGTGGACATGCTCGTATTAGAGTATGAAAATAGAGCTACCTTTCTTATCACTAAAAAATGTTGTCTTGTCAAGTTAATTTGAAGTGTGTTAGTAAGATCGACCATTTCCACCTCATGTGACCCCTTGTGGGTCATCGATAGATCCTTGGTATGTAAGAAAATATCACTTGTTAAAATAGTATTAAATTGTGAGCATATGATTCTATCTAGGATGACTTAAAGTTTCTCTGTTTCAGGTGAAAAATGTAAAGTCATTCTCAGGGCCTCCAAAAACTGGAACTTTATAATGTTTATATACTGATGGTTGTATGGTTTGTAGGTATAATTCAAAGAAAGAAAGAAATCACTTTAGGATCAACACCTCCCAGAAGTCCGGAACTCCCAAGTGCCTATGTAGGCACCATTAAGAGGAACATGATAGAGAGAACATTGGAAAAGCTTCTGCTAACCCTAAAATATAATAATAATGTGACAATCCATGAGTCTAGAATTTATTCTACACTTAAAGAGATCACTGACATAGATGTCGGTACCTAGGCTGAATTGTAGGGCCATATTCAAATGATCCATTAGCTTTGAAGCTCTAATGACTCCATCTTAGTTAACTTAGTGACATCAGGAATTATTCAATAAACTGGCTTTCCATGCTCAGTACAAGCATTGGAGATAATTTTTCTCTTGGCTAGGGGTTATTGCCAAGGCAATATGGTTGTTGTGTTGGTTTCCCCCACTCCGCTTGGATTCATGGTGTCCATCATCACATTGAACCATGATGCCACTGCTAGAGGGTGGTGTATCCTGCAATTCATAGGAGTTGTTTCTCTCATCAAGGTCGAGGCCCTTTAGTAGTATGAGGATGCAGAAGACATGGACTGGCACCACCTCAACTCACAATGGCTGAAAATTCCATGTTGGGACTACAAGAAAATGCAGGCAAAACTCCCTCGCTCTGACTTCAAAGAGCCCATCAAGGCAGGAATTATCTTCTCATGCATGATCTTTTTGCAGCCACATGCCTCAGAATTCTCCTCCTAGATATGCTATTTCTTATATGGTTTCACCACCAAGAAGGAACAATTCAATTGGACTGACATCATTATCAAACATGTAGACATCCAAATGAGGAAGGTTGATATAGAATAGAAGTTCTACATGACTTTATATGTCCTTTGGCCACTTACCTGGTAGTGCCAAAGGATTTGAGGTTTAACAATGGTTGGTTTTCTCGGGGAAGAACTTATTCAAGTTTATCCATGGGGCCAGTTCCCCTAAATTTAGTGGGACCAGAGTTTCCCACATTTTTGTTGAGTCAACAACACCTTCATATTTCACGAGATCAAGGCAATCACTGGTGATCAGGGATTTAGATTATCCCCTCAAGCCATGGGCTTAGTTGGTGCATGGGGGCACTACTTCATCCAATTTTCCAAACACACTTACATTGGGTGTCCCGATTCTTTGGAGAACCCTTCTTGTTACCCAAACATTATGGCGATGGGATAGTTTTGCTAGAGTTTTGCAGGCAGACTTTGGAGGCTCATGCCTTGACTACCCTCAAGAAGTTCACCACCCCGTCATTCCCTTTCATTTGAAGGGAATACTCTTGCTCCCTCACTGCAAACTGGGGAGTATAAAATGAGCTAAGTAGCTTCAAATTAGAAAAATATTCTTTCATCTGCAAGGATTATGATCCCCTTAGGAAACTAGAAGGGTTGATTCCAAAGGGGGTAAACACCAATGTTTGACACAAAATATTTTTGGGCCAGCTTCCAGGATTATTATGATGTCTAAAGGTAATAATACACTAGGATAACAATAGGGATGATGGAATAGCTCAAGATCTAGACATTCCCATATACATTTTCTTACACTGGTCCCCAAGAGTACCTTGAGTACAAAAGTGTAGGTATAGATAAGATGGACCTCCCTTTGGTTTTTTGGGATACGCTAGAAAGTTTGGATGTTGAGGTCATCTTGAGAGAAAAAATTGAGCGTAGACACTTGTATTTTGAGAAATTTTTCCTAAAGAGTGTTTGATTAGACAAATATTATATGGTAGCTTTAGGTTCCTAGGCCCTGGAGCAATCCAAAGCCCATGACAAGAAGAAATTTTGCACCCTGCCTCAGGTCTTAGACCCCATTTTGGCCCCATTGATGGAGTAGTTGGGTAAAAATTTGGAGCACTCGCAAAAATTAATGGACACAACAAACTCCAAAGTGACTTTTTGTCTTTGAGCTACACCAGTAGGCTTTTGTCCCCTGATGGGAAGTTCTCCCTCCCTGACTATTTTGTTAAGTGCAGCATGTGAATTAGAAATTGATGGAACAATGATAGCTATAGAACCCAACATACCACTCAAAAGAAAGAAACAAAAGGAAAGTCAGTCCCTTTGAAATAAATATCTTGGCTTGAAGCCCAAGGATGTACCTTAACTTGATGTACTTTCTTCCTCTTCCTCCTCTAGGAAGGAATATCATCTAGAGAGTTCCTGAGAGATAGCATGTATATCAACATCGATGACTTATTCTAGGTTGGTGATCTTGGAGAATTGTAGGGTATGGTTGACTGTTCCATAGAAGGGACAACAAAACATGAAGTTGATGTTCCCATAGTGGAGTAAATAGGGCCAAAAGATGTGGCAGCCAAAAAAGAAGATGAGCCCCAACATGAAGAGGCTGAAGGAGAAAAGGAAATAATACAAGAAAAGGAGAATGAATTGGTCATGGAGAGGGTTTTAGATTAAGAGGGAACCGAACCTTCATTAGAAATTGTAACCTCTGACCCTATGCCCCTGGGCTTCATTGGTGAGCTGAGTTTATTTTTTTTGCCAGACATAGTGGCCAAAAAAGTCGCGACCATATTTTAATAAGTATATTTGAATGATATTCCTCAACCCCCTCCACCACATATCCCACCTATGGATGATATTCTGGAGGGTTGTGAGGAGGGAGAAAAAGAGCACCTAAGTGAGGACCCCATTGGCATAGTGTCTGGAGGGTTACCTAAGCTAAACCCTAAAGGAATTCAAAGTTCAGGGATAGTAGTGGCAAAGAAGATGCCCCACTGCAATGGTTAGTTGAAGCTTGTGAAAGAAAATCCCCAACTACCATCATGGCTCCACTATCATTTACCAAAATTTTGGTCAAAAGAAAAGTTCCTAAGAATCCCAAGAAGGATTTTACCCTTCACAACACTAGAAGGGCCCCAGATGGAAATATTGTGGCAACAATTTCCACCCCTCTAGTAGGAAAACAAGATTTTGAGGTAGTTGTTGAAGAATATGTGATCATGAAGGTGTCTCTAGGTAAAAGAACTTAGCAGGGGTAATTATACATCCTAAAAAAAGTGGGTCATTCTATTCACACCAAGTATGAGAAGCAATCTCATAAGATACAGTTGTTGAAAGTAGCGAATGCCAATCTTTTGGGATTCCTAATAGGTTAGTGCGCCCCCTTTCTTTCAAAACAACCAACACCTCTATTCCTCAGACAATGCTACCGCAGAATGATGTTCATACACTAAAATCTATGAAGAGGAAGGCGTTAGAGGTGGATGAGTGGATTACCCATCAGGTTGGGGTAATAAGAAGTTTCTTGTCCGAGCCTATCTAAAAAAATTTCTTGGTAAATGATATAGAAAAATAGATAGAGGCCACCATTCCCTAGTGGGAGGGAGAGATTGAGAAATATGAATATTGGAAGGATAGCTTGTTAGATATTCTGAACCTTGAGGAAGATGAGTTGATGAATAGAGACATTCTAGGGGATGAATTATACAGTTTCCTTCAGACTCAATACTCAAGACTTGCATTCAAAGTCAAAACTGGCAAGCAAATGGTACAAGTGTTGAAAGAACAATTGCAGGTGGTCTAGGCTACATTAGACCAATATGTTTCCCTCATTGAGGAGATTACATTGGCTGATCCTCTCAGCCCTGGGACTTATACTCATGTCGATTCTATAATTGGTAAGTTTGATGAAGTCGTCAAGGATCAATTCTAGCCTAGGGGAGATGTTAGTGGCCCTACCATGGTGGAACTCTCCCAAGTGTTACAAAAATCCCATTATGTGGCCAAGGTGGCTGCAGAGTTAATTGATAAGGCCGAAGATGTCAGCCTCCATTTTGAAGGATTTTTTGATCATCAGGATTACTTGAAGGATGTAAAAGAAGATGGTATACTCTAGATTCTTGAGGCATACGAGAATTTAAAAGGTTGGTAATGTTTCCCAGACACCCAAGATCCTTCACCAAAAGCACAATACATAAGCATTCTTTATTCTTTGACCGTAAGCTCTGGGATCCTTGTCTCTAGGTCCTTAATTTTGTATTCATTTTAGTGATAAGTATTGACACCTCACCCGAGCTGACCGATCAATATCTACATTATGATATCAAGTATGTGTTCACTCTTCTAGACATGTTCGGTCACTATTGGCCAACAATTTCACTTTAGATGCCTCCCGGGTCCCAATATGTCATTCTAGCATTTAAAATCTGGCGTACGGAGGTCTGCTCGATCAGCAAGGTAGAGAAAATAATTATTGAGGGAGTATGGCCTAGGTCACTTAGCTAAGTTCCATTACATCTACAAGTACAAGGACACTTTTCTGAGGGTGGTTTTCCCAGAGCTTATTTCTGTCTTTCCTCTCTTTTCTTCTCAAATGATTGTATTATATCAGGGAAATTCTAATAGCACAGGTAGTACTAGCTATAAATATTGTAATATAATGTAAATAGTTAGTGTAGGGATAGTACCTTAGGTAGTTATAATTTTCTATAAATACAAATTCTAACACCATTCCAAGGGTTGACAAATTGATGATTTCATTTTCCACTAGTATACAAGCTTTTAGTTTTATAGAAATCCTGTCATTTTTAAGTTCATAGTAGATTAATGCTCCTCTGGGGCCACTTGTGTAACTATTAGTGATGTTGGATTTGAAGTTAATGAAAGAGTGAGAAATGCCATTCAGCCTTGTTCTTTGTGTTGTTTCTGGTGCTACAATTAGTGAACGATTTCTATATTGTCTTCTTCCTTATGTCCTTTGTTCCAATTTTTGCAATGATTTAATGAAATATGTTACTTTGCTATTGATACACGTATAGTTGAAGAATGTATGCATATGTTCATTATTTTTTACTTCTTTTCATTTGGAACTTTGTTGATGCTAAGGAAATGTAGGTCATGGATATAGTTAGATATCTATACTAATCATGTTCTATCTTTTTTCTATTTTCTTCACTGGATATTATGATTTCTTGCAGGAAACCCATTACCCTTGAAATCTCAGAGGTCCATGAGTGAAAACCAGCTATCCCCTAAAAATAAATAGTCACTTGTCCAACTTAGCTAGGCCTACACCGTTGTGGCCTGACAACCAAGTTCTTAGAGGCTAGGAGAGACAAATCTCTCGCATTCCTCTTCAAGCAAAGTTGGTAGTACTCTGGTTTTCAGTGACAATTCATCTCCTATTGGTGAGACCATCACAAAGTCTTGTCAACAAATGTTATTTACCTGCACTTGGAAAAAACTATGTATTATGTATTATATATATTTCCTCTATGGGTACCTTTATTATGCTCTTAATTTATCTAGTCCAATTACACTTTTCTCATCAAGCATGTTAAGCTCTTAGGTGTACCATCTATTTATAGTCATTGATTTAATTATGGTGGTAAAACAAATTTACAGGAGTCTCAAGATTAAGATTCATGATAGATATATCACATAGAGACATAAATTTTATCCAACGTTCTTTTGTCTAATGTATTTGTGAGACACTGACAAGGTTGAAACTTATTGTTGGGGTAATGGAAAGGGTGTGTACTGAGAGGGGAGGGGTGAATCAGTACCCTTAAAAAATTTTAATTTACTCATTGTAACCATGGTTTTGTATTAACTAACTGAGTAGATTGTGTACACCAAACATATAGTATCACTTTTGAAATGTAAATGGATGTAAAATAAAAAATACACATACATGAAATTAAGTACAAGAGACACTAGTATTTCGGTATCACAAAAAAACACTATTAGAAGGTAAAAACTATAGTGGAGATGAGACCCACAAAGCTTTGCTACTATAGTAAATAAACTAGCATGTTAAAGCTTAAGAAGAATGATCAGTTATGATGATCTTACCCTATTAGTAGTAACAATGAGACCAATTAGATCTACTTCATATGAGGAGTTTGCAACACAAGTTATATGTGCACTCGGTTAAGATATTTATAATAAGATAGTTATGTCTACTTTGTTAAGAGATTTATTGGGTATATTACAATTGTTACGAAGTAACATGAATTTTATCTGAAACATATACAATCTCAATATTACTGATACAGATCCATTAAGTGCATTCAATCATATCACCTTAATGTGAATGATATTACCTTGTGCTCTATTATGCTCGGTAGCCTTGCCTTATTTCTGAAAATTGATTTTTGTAATGTAGTCTATATCCTTTAAACCTCGTTTGATTTGATGTATGTAGTATGGTGGCTACTTGGTCATTTCTTGATCAACCTACATTACAAAATTGGACATCTATATATTTATATATCAAACAATATGACCTAATTAGGGCTTAACAATTACATCCCTACCCTAAGATCAATGGTGTACATAATTTACCTTGATCATCTAACATAGGAGACATATACAATTAATGTTGTATATCTATAATTAATTTTCTCCTCTATTGTGTAAACTATTATCTAGGTTGGCAAAAAAGTTGTTACATAGAATGATGTGCCATAACAAACTTTTACGTGGCCTTTGGGTCACTCGATTATTTCTATCTCTCAGTTCTCGGTGTTGTCTAATGATCGGTGTAGTGTGTCAGCTTGAGTATCACTATACTTGGTTAACTCTAGGTGTGATCAATGCTCTTGATTAACTCTGCACTTTGGTGAATATACCAACTCTCCTATTGTGACTCTGCTACTGTCTGTCCATTATGTCTTCTTGATAACTTGAAAAATTGAATGCACAATTGGAGTAACATTCTCCCCCTTTAGCATTAGTATCAAAAACTTATTATACATAGTGAGTCCCCTTTGTACATACTCAATATGTATATAAACTCCTCCTAATTATAGTATCCCCTGCACTATACTTATATACATATGTTTCCCCCTTTTTTGAAAATAATGACAAAAGGAATATTACTTACAGTTTGTCAAAAATATTAGGATGGGTGTTCTTGAGAGTCTCTAGTAGCTTCTCCCATTCCTCATTTAAATTCTTGAGGGTTAATGATGCAGACGGTAAGGATGGTGGACAAGTTTTCAGTCAATGAATGATTCAACTTCAAAGTTTATACACTTCAACTATGATTCAAAAGACTCAATTCATGAATACACTCTTCCCAAAGGTGAACAATGGTAAAATATATCTATTAGCACTGGACTAAAAAGGATACAAATAGATATTGGGTTTACAACAACACCCAATCATATCAATCTACAACCTTTCATGTCTCTTTGATTCATTAATTCAATCTCAAAAAACAAAGAAGCTAAAATACACCACCTTGCTGCCCTCTGGATAGACCTGTGAACAGTCGTTAATAAATTTTTAACCAGAATTAATTTCCTCAATCCCTTTAGTGAGTTTGTGTGTAATTAGGCTTTCTTTATTCTTTCCAAAGCACGTGAAGATCCAACAGTTCAATCCAAAGTTATGGCCCTCGCATCAGACTGTATTTTCTGCAACCCTCATTTCTGAACTTTTGACCCTTTCTCCAAACTGTGATCACCTTTACTCTGCCCAAATCTACATATGCATGGTTAGTAACTTAAAAATACAAGTTATACTTTACATTCCATGAATATCAGGCCTCCATACTCATGGAATGATTCCCATTTCCTTAAAACCCTATTGTAGAAATAAAAATAGTTAGAAGAAATTCACTGGTCTGCAACTAGCGTAACAACAAATTCAATGAAATATAACATTCATCAATTAGAAAAAAAAAGGGCTACAAACTCTCTATCAAAACATATGGAATTCATCCCAAGAAAATTGAGATTCAAGTGGAAATAAATTACAGAAAATAGAGAGGTTTGTATTGCTGCTTGTTCACCAGTTCATACACCAAATCTCTCCCGTAATAGAGACTCCTCTCTTAAATGAAAAAACTCCAATATAAATTCCTAAAACTAATTCAACCAAATCTCATCGTTGAGTTGAAAGTTTAAACATAAATATTAGTTCTGTCCAAATGATAAGTAGCTGTTATTATTTAAAATTTGAATTTTGACTTATAAAAAAAGATTTATTTAATTGAAAAATCCCTTGGTTAAAGACTGTAAAGACTCAAACTTATGTCATAACCTATTAGAAATAAATATTGATTCTTGGACACCTTTGGTCCCCCATACAATCAAGATTTGGTCCATTTAGGACTTTTAACAATTTCTAGGATTTGTTCCGAGACAAAGCCATTATAAGCTTTAGTATTTCCCAATTGATTTTCCTTAGCCTCTGATTGCCTTGTTGATTCTTCTGATCCTCCTTGACTACCTTTTAGGTCTTCCTTATCTCTGACCCTAGATTGAATGTTGGAGGTGCTCCTACACCATAATCCCCACCATGAAAACAACTCTTGCCCCAAGAGTTATTGTGCTTATACCCATTGTATTTGTTCATAGAATTCTGATGTTTAGGGATGACACACTCCCCAAAAGTGACCTGCCACTGCCTCAAACTTCCTGCATTCATACACAAACAATGAGATAAAAACTTAGTTGCATATGAGTGTCTTGATTCATGACAGTGCTGCTGCTGCTTGAAGGTCTATACTTTAGTCCTCTGAACAAATTCATTTGGGTTCTTCTCTATCACCACTGCAACTTCATTTGTTTTCCCTCCAATAGGAAACTTGATTGTCCCCACCAATACAAAATAATGTTCAAACAAACTTTCTCTCCTTGGACTGTCCTGCCCCTTCATCTGGCATTGCTCTAAATCCCAACCAGTATCATAATGCAGAGTACCCTGACTCTGCATTGGAACATCTTTGCCAAAACACATCAGTATAGACTCCTTATTATTCCTCAACAATGGATACAACTTATACTTCAGCTTCCCTTGTTGAACTACATATGTATTCTCATAGCCATTATGCATAACTCTCCTTGAACATTGCCAAGATCTTCCCAAAATTAGATGTCCACAAGTCATGTACATGACATCACACAATACCTTGTCTCTATAACTCCCAACTAAAAACTCAACCATCACTTGATCCTTGACCAACAAATTCTGACTCTCATTGACCCAAGTGGCATAATAAGGTGTAGTATGTGCAAAAATTTTCAAATTCAATTTCCTAACAACCTCATAAGACAATACATTCTGACTTGCTCCTGAGTCAACTATAAACTTGCATACCTTTCCTTGAATGATACAATTTGATCTGAATATACCTGGATCTTTTGGTGTTTGATTGCTTCTTCCCATCAGCAAGTACTCTCCTTCTTCTGGATGAATTTCAATGGGTTCTTTCTGCTCATCTTTTCTTGATTCTTCATCAACCAAATTCACTCTTCTATCTCTCACTTTATCTTCATGCCATTTAGGAAACCTAAAGGACTGATGGCCCACTTAATTACAATTGAAGCATCTTCCTGTGAACACTCCACTTCCTCTACCTCCACTTCTTCCACCTCTATAACCCCCTCTTGATTCTAAAAATGTTTTGTCCTTATCCTTGTCATTGCTGCCCTGAAAATTAGAGTTTGTTCTTCCACCTCTTCCCCTCATAGAAGATCCTCCTCTTGTGTTAATTTTCTTCTCTTGTCTCCTTCTTATCTTCTCTTCAGCCTTCAAGTATAACTGATAGGATTCATCAACTGACCTTGGGGTAGAAAGACTAAGTTCATCCTGGATATTGAACCTCAGTCCCCCCATATACCTCGCAATCTTTTCTTCCACTTCTTCTTCATGCCTTGTTCTGATATCCAAGTTATGGAACTCCTCAGTGTACCTTTGGACATCCATATCCTTTTGTCTAAAATCTCTCATCTTCTTGTACAACTGCACTCTATAATCCTTTGGAAAAAAAATTTCCTTCATCTTGTCCATCATACTATACCGAGATGTGATCTTGGGTTTCCCATTCTTCCATCTATCCGCCTGGATACAATCCCACCACAACAAAGCATGTCCCTTCAACATAGACTTTGCTATCTTCACTTTGTCCTTCTCTTCTATCCCTTCACACTCAAAGCAATTTTCAATTGCACCAAACCAATCTATGATCTCTTCATCATCCATCTTCCCTCCATACATAGGTAAGTCTGTTCTTACCCTCGAATCTCCATTCTTTATGGCCTTCACCAGTTTAGCCATCCTCACATTGTCAGGGTCTTTTGGTTCCTCTACTTTGGGTTCTTCTTCCTTTTCTTCCTCTCCTACTTCATCAAACTTGATGCTCTTATCCCTATTCTCCAATTCTGCTATCCTTTCCATCATAGTTCTCATCAGTCTATCCTTCTTATTGTTCTCCTTGTCTCTTTGTTCTAGGGCTGCCTTCAAATTTTTGTTGTCTGTAAGTTGTTCTCTCACTATCTTTGCCAAATCCACATTTGTCATCCTTGTAGGAAAATCTCCTTCCTCTCCTTCAAACATCTTCCCTAATCTACTTGTGGCTTTGATACCACTTGATCCAGATGGTGAGGGTGGTGGACAAGTTTTCAGTCAATGAATGATTCAACTTCAAAGTTTATACACTTAAACTATGATTAAAAAGACTCAATTCATGAATACACTCTTCCCAAAGGAAAACAATGGTAAAATATATCTATTAGCACTGGACTACAAAGGATACAAATGGATATTGGGTTTACAACAACACCCAACACTTCAATCTTGAGCCACCTTCTTGATACTCTTCTTCTTTACTTAGAACAACCAAAAATACTAGTAATCCCAAACAACCTATCAAAAAAACCCTCTTGTACACCCAATCATATCAATCTACAACCTTTCATGTCTCTTTGATTCATTAATTCAATCTCACAAAACAAAGAAGCTAAAATACACCACCTTGCTGCCCTCTAGACAGACCTGTGAACAGTCATTAATAACTTTTTAACCAGATTTAATTTCCTCAATCCCTTTGGGTGAGTTTGTGCATAATTAGGCTTTCTTTATTCTATCTAAAGCACATGAAGATCCAACAGTTCAATCCAAAGTTATGGCCCTCGCATCAAACTATATTTTCTGCAACCCTCATTTCTGAACTTTTGACCCTTTTCTCCAAACTATGATCACCCCTACTCCGCCCAACTCTGCATATGCATGGTTAGTAACTTAAAAATAAAAGTTATACTTTACATTCCATGAATATCAAGCCTCCATACTCATGGAATGATTCCCATTTCCTTAAAACCCTACTGTAGAAATAAAAATAGTTAGAAGAAATTCACTGGTCTGCAACTAGCGTAACAACAAATTCAATGAAATATAACATTCATCAATTAGAAAAAAAAGGGCTACAAAATCTCTGTCAAAACATATGGAATTCATCCCAAGCAAATTGAGATTCAAGTGGAAACAAATTGCAGAAAATAGAGAGGTTTGTATTGTTGCTCGTTCACCAGTTCATACACCAAATCTGTCCCGTAACAAAGACTCCTCTCTTAAATAAAAAGACTCCAATATAACTTCCTAAAACTAATGCAACCAACTCTCATCATTGAGTTGAAAGTTTAAACATAAATATTAGTTCCCTCCAAATGCTAAGTAGCTGTTATTATTTAAAATTTGAATTTTGACTTATAAAAAAGGATTTATTTAATTTAAAACTCCCTTGGTTAAAGACTGTAAAGACTCAAACTTATGTCATAACCTATTAGAAATAAATATTGATGCTTGGACACTTTTGGTCCCCCATACAATCAAGATTTGGTCCATTTAGGACTTTTAACAACTTCTAGGATTTGTTCCTAGAAAAAGCCATTATAGGCTTTAGTATTTCCCAATTGATTTTCATTAGCCTTTGATTGTCTTGTTGACTCTTCTGATCCTCCTTGAATACCTTGTAGGTCTTCATTATCTCTTACCCTAGATTGAATGTTGGAGGTGCTCCTACACTAGTTAATAGCTCTAACTTTAGGTGAGCATGCATATCATATATGTTGTCTGCCAGTGACAATTCTAGGGTGGAAATCAGGTTTTGTGCCAATGTCACATGTTTTTGCATCATTACTAGATGTGTTAGTAATTTTGACTATAGCTCGGTTACTTGTACTCTGATTTTCTCTTCTTCTTTCTTTAGGTCTAGTCTCGACCACTGATTTTGAAGTACCTTTGTGTAATGCACCTGCAATACATGTTTCTCATTTGATAGACTATTTGCACTATCTTTTAAATCTTTATCGATCTTCTTTATCTTTTCAGTAATATGTGTAGTGACATGATCTAATTTGCATAACTTCTTTACAATTTTTATTGCTTTAGATATGGTAGGTTCTATTCCATTCACAAATTCAGACATATTTACCTTGTATATTGCCACTACCTGGTTGATCTTCTCTATGACCTTTTATTGTATGTTCTTCTCATCTGTTTCTTCCAATTTATGCTCGCCATTAATGTCAAGTATGTTAATGGCCTCAGTGAGTAGTGCAATTTTATCAATGATGGTTGTGGATTCATTGATAGATAACTCAAGGAAAACTTGCTAAAGAATCTCCTTGGCGGCTTCTAAGACTTGTGCATCCTTATGTTCTTTCCTTAATTTATCTTGTGTTGCTTTCCTATTACATAATTCATCATATTTCTTCAATGTTTCTGGATCGAGGGTCATTTTCCATTCCATACTAGAATCTCTATGATTTTATCTAAAGTAAATTCATTCTTGTTTCCTTTTTTCTTCTTCCTTTTCTTTCCTCAGACACTAGATGAAGAAGATAAAGTTAATGCTAATTGAGCCTTTTTCTCGGATACAAGCTTTTCTTTCTTTGTACTCGGTGTGATGACTTGGTGAGATGCTTTGGTAATTGACTTGGTATCTGTAGCAGAAGTATCTATTGTATTATTTGTGTTATATGTATTACCTTCAACTTTTGTTTCTACATCAGTGGTATATTTTTGTGCATCAACTTGGGTAGTTCCACCACTATGCTTGGTCTTCATTTGTCCCTGTAACCTACTCACGTGTCTTCTTTTGTGCTTCACTCTCTATTTCAATGGCTTGTACTAAAATAGGTATTTGTCCTGATACATTTATTTGAGTGACCTTTGTTATGTCTTGTTCATTCAGGGTCTTGCTTGCTCTGAATATCTTATCTTTCATAGCTTTATCATCAGGATCATCTTTAGTTATGTCATTTAAGGTGATCTCTAGGTGACTCATGTTAGTCAATAGTCGAGTAATTTCATCCAATATATTGTTAACATTTGCATCATCAATATCTATTGGTTGTGTGCTTAGTCTATCTTCCACGGTGTCGACTTTGGATACAATGTCTATCTCTTCCTCTATATCTTGGATTTCCTTCTATGGGTTAAGTAGTTTATTTAGTGCTTGTGACTTCTTAGGAAATTTCTTCGCATATTGTTGCATGATTTTATTTATCTGTTCTATAGTGTAGTCAGCTTTAATAAGACTAAGAGCTGCTTCTCTCATCACTTTATTAATTTTAATTGCATAGGATCATCTAGATGATATGTTATCATATAACTCAGAAGTAAGGTAAGAAGAAAACTCAACTAGAACTTGTTTGAAGTTGATCATCATAGGTCTAGGATTACTTCTTCAAGTTTATCTTTGTTCTCGGTAGTCAGATCAGAATACACATGTATATTTGGATGCCCTAATCATCAAGTTGTTATGATTGCCTCTGCAATCTCATCAATATTCTGATTTGTCTTATTATATACAGCCTTGAATTGATCTGGATTTTCATCAGAATCATCCTTGTCATCTTTTTTCCTTACATATCTTTTCCTTTGTCTTAGTACTGGATTCTCGATAGTCCCCTTTTTTTTTCTTTTTTTTTTATGTGAACTTTGGTGAGGGCCTTGTAATTTTTTCTACACATTTCTTCAAGAATTGGGAATCCATAGTCACTAATTGTGATATGTTCTCTGATGGAGACTCAACCTTTATCATTTTTCCACTTTTGGCCTTAGGTGCCTTATCTTATTCTTCATCTAATTCGGTGGTAGGAACATCATGTTCGGGTTCATCATCTTGACCGGCTAAGGTCTTCTCCTTAGTATCATCTACCAATTTGTCTAATTCTTCATCTGTTATAGAAAATTTTCTCTTCAATGTATTCACAATATTTTATTTTCCTTCTCATCTTTTGTACTTGTAGACCTATAGATATACGGGTTTTGGCTTCATCAAATGTGTGAAATCTCATGGCATATTTTTTATTCAACTCATTCAACAAATTTTTAATGGCATCAAATGTAGTATCAATATCTAATTCATATTCTAACGGAGGTAGTCATGTTGTCCTAAGTTGTTCTTCCTTGATTAGAGTAGTATTTGTTTCTACTAAAAAAAATATCATCCTTGTACTTATCTACCAATTGTAGTGGAATTCTAGTCCTCTTTTCCATCCTATCCTAAAACTTAGCAAAATATTCATTCATTATTGGATACTAATTTATTCCTGGGCTTGTAATCATATCACTGATTTGCATTTTAATTGTTCGATTGGACCTCCATTTAATTGTACTGATGGATGGAAAGAAATTTTGTAGGTAGAAGAATGTGCATAGTAGTAGTGAACCAAACTTACATGTATTTAATTGTGTTGATTAGATGGTGTTCATGTTTTATTCAAATTGCCTATGCAATAGCTCAGATAGTCATATTGTACTCCTTTCTTAACAATCTTATAGGCTGTCAATAGCTCTGCAAGAAACATTGTTCAGTCTGTCAGATTGGAATATCTTGTAGCCAACAACATATGCACTGAACTTCATTTCAAGATCACTAATGCAATTGATCTTCATACCTCTACCATCCCATTCAACTCTTGTTAGCTTCTATATTTTGGTTCTTGGTGGGTGCCTTAGGGCTTTGAATTTATCACATATGGGATACCCTCTCACGACATGAATAAAATTTTTTGTTATCTTTTTGGGCTCATCCAGCCACATCTTTCCTTCATTTACTCTACTCAAAACAATGTAGATCCACTTGGTCTTCAATACATTCGATAAATTTAGGGAATTAGTTAACCCTTTAACCTCGATATGTTTATGATCTTCTTTCAACTTTCCATTTGTGCATAGTGAATGATAAGTCGACATGATTTCAAAATCCTCGATTTCACCTAATTTGTAGTGAATGTAGGCACACACATCTTGGACTAACAAAACCCTAGGTGGGATCGATGAAAATGCACCTTTGTCATCCAGTTGGGCTGAAACCTATGGATGGATCTTATAATGCGGCTTTGTGCAAGTGGTGTTCTTTACCAAAACAATCTTTTATTCCTTCTACATCTTTGCTTTCATGGTTCAAGATGTTGATGCCATGATTTTTTGGTTTAGGGATTGCGTGAAAATTTTTGACTGACTTAGGTAAATTAGAAGGCACAATGACTAACCTCAGTATGCTTGGAGTGTGCTTAAAACTTTGTAGAATGCTTGAAAATGCTCTACTCTAACTTTTCTCTATTTCTCTAATCCGCTCTGTGATTGAGGTGTGAACAAATGAGTTCACATTGATCAAATTTATAGTAAATTACTTAGGGCGGTACAATAATTTTTTTCACCAAATTCTTGGTAAAAAACATTATTCTTGGTTAACACTAATAATTTTTTGGCTCGGTGAGTATACTATATAATCTGTTACCATAGCAACTCGGTTGTCTCTTCACATTTTCATTGACAGGCAGTTGTCACTTTGTACATATTAACCGACTCAACAAGATCAAAGTTATCAAAAGTATAATACCATAGTGCATCTCAATTCAACCTAATTTGGCATATGTGCAATGAATAGAGGAAGATATGGAAGGTAAAGCTTTGAAAAACATAGTTTTTTACCTGCTTATATTTCTTAGTTGGAGATGGTGGAGCCACCTAATCCATTGGATGAGGTGTCACTAAAGGTTATTCTTTGTCCTTCATTATCATTTGATTCTCTTCTCCACATTTGATTTATGATCCTTACAATTTCATCAATTGTATTTCCATTACCATAAGTATTTATTTGGTGTGCACAATCTCTGCTTAAGTGACCAATTGTGTGACAGTGAGAACATGCCATTCCAGATTTTGACCAATTCCTACACTTGGTTCGCCATTGTCTCATACAATTTTATGCTATATTCCCATATTTTTCATATAATTTACAACTACTCCAAGTGTTATAATCTCAATCATAAGCATTACCTTGTCTTCTCAGTTGATTTAATTTTTCTTGTCCTTTAGGCGTCTAGATTTTCTTTGTCTTCTTTCTGCATGCTTGTGATGTATGACCATGCATCTTGCAATTTTGACATTATTTATCCATGAATGGTTTCTTCTATGGTTTGTTCAACTTATATCTACACTCATGTGTTTGATGTCCATGCTTATTACAACTATAGAAAATATAATCAAATTTAGGAGGGTTTCTAGGAATACCTTTTACTTTGTTTCTGCAAACATTGGATGTGTGGTTTGGTTTTCCACACTAATAGAAAGAGGGCGTCTTGGGTTTCATTCTTGAGTATACATTCATTTTTTTAGCTTGATTTGATGATTCTCCTTTCTTGATATACCCTAATCTAGTATTGTTGTTAAGTCTTCTTTGATAGTTCAGGAATTCATCCATTCTCTTAATTATTTCTTCAGATCTCTTAATTAATTCATTATGTTGTTGTAAAATATTGAATTCATTTCTTAGGTCATTTTATTCTTTCAATACACCAATATCTTCTATTCCTCTTGCAATTTGAGTATTCACTCAGTTTGCTTCATGATTCACATGAACCATTTGATTGGTGATCTCAAATTAATGTTCAGTAAGTCTCAATATCTCAGTTTCTTTCTCTTGTAACCTTTCATTCATATGTCTTCTGTCATCAACAACTATGTTTCTATCTTTCCCAACTTTATTTGCATCATTCAAGACACTCAACCATTCTAACCATTTGTGTATCTTGTCTTATTTGTAGTGATTTCACTTGTTCAGTAAGTTGTTGATTGCTCTCAGATAGCTTTGATATGATTCCTTTAGATGCATTAGATACGCTACCAGATTCAGATCCATATGTGTTAAAAGGGTGATGAATCTCTTATTCATTATAATCAATCTCACTATATTGAAGTGCCATGTCCTTTCTCTTAATCAACATCTCCCTGAGTTTCTATTTGGCTTCTTTGTATTTTTTGACATAGATCTACAACTGTAACTTTTGATTCTCAATAGTTTTATCAAGCGTATACCTCTCCATTGTTAGATCTTTTTTCTTTAGCGATTAAACATTTAAATCAAGAGAAGTAGCTCTGATACCAATTTTTGAGATAATGGAAAGGGTGTTTAAGGAGAGGGGAGGGGTGAATCAATACCCTTAAAAACTCTTAATCAATTCTCTGTAACCATTATTTTGTATTAACCAATTGAGTAGATTCCATACACAAAACATATAATATCACTTCTTAAATTTAAATGCATGTATAATAAATAATACACATACATGAAATTAAGTACTCATCACAATAGTATTTTGGTATCACAAAAAACCCCTGTTAGAAGGTAAAAATTGTAGTGGGGATGAGACCTACAAAACTTCACTACTGTAGTAAATAAAGTAGCATGTTAAAGCTTACAAAGAATGATCACATTTGGTGATCTTACCCTATTAGGAGTAACAATGAGATCTACTATATCTACCTTGTCTGATGATTTTTCAATGAAATTTATGTGTGCACTTGGTTAAGAGATTTATAATAAGACGGTTAAGTCTACTTTGTTAAGAGATTTTGGGTGTCTATTACAATTGTTAGAGAGTAACATAAATTTGATCTGAAACATATACAATCTCAATATTGCGGATAAATATCCATTAAGTGCATTCAAAACATATCAGCTTAACGTGAATGATAATACCTTATGCTCATTAGCCTTGCCTTAGTTATGAAAACCCTTTTTTTGCAATGTAGTCTTTGTCCTTGAAATCCTTGTCTGGTCTCTGATGTCTATAGTATGGTGGCTACATGATCATTGCTTGATCTACATACATTACAAAATTTGACATCTATACATTTATATATCAAATGATATGACATAATTAGGGCTTAACAATTACATCCCTACCTTAATAACCACAGTGTACATAATTTATTTTGATCATCTAACATAGGAGACATAAAAAACTAATGTTGTATATCTGTAATTAATGTTCTCCTCAATTGTGTAAATCATTATCTAGGTCAAGAAAAAAGTTGTTACATAGAATGACAATCCTAAATAAACTTTTATGTGACCTCTGGTCCACTCGCTTATTGTTGTCTCTCGGTGCTTGGTGTAGTCATCTCGATGTTGTCTACTGCTCAGTGTAGTCTATCAACTCAGGTATCACTATACTTGGTTAACTCTAGGTGCAATCAGTGCTCTTGGTTAACTCTTGAATTGGTGAATATACCAACTACCCTATTGTGACTTTGTTACCATCTGTTCATTATGTCTACTTGATAACTAATGACAATTTCAATTCGCATAACACTTATTTTACTTGTTATTTTTATATTTTTTATCTATTGAGTAGATTGATGAGGATTGTTGTAACAACTTAGAAAAACTTTCTAGGAGCTAAATGTTATCAACATACCTCCCTAGGTTATTTTTACTAGTTATTCTGTGTCTTAGTAAATGGATCACCCTTCCTTTATGTCTTTATAGGACTGTAGTTATGGTTCACTTCTTCTATATTTGAAATGATATTTTAGTGTCCTCACATTTTTCTTCCTTATAAATAGTGAATAATTTATTGCAATATGAAAACTATAGACCCACTATAAATAATGAAATTTTTATTTGGGAGCCTATTGTTGTTGAGTGTAACCTCCCAAATGATAATTTACAATCTAAAATCAATCGCTACGATCCACCTCCTATAATTGGCTTTCAATATTTTGCTTCTTAATTATTTGCTAGTATTATAATTCTCTCTCTCTCTCTCTCTCTCTCTCTCTCTCTCTCTCTCTCTCTCTCTCTCTCTCTCTCTATATATATATATATATATATATATATATATATATAATTTTTTTAATTAAAGGAAAATAGGTTTTGAAGGGACCTGAAACCCTTAAACAATAAAAGATTCTAAAGAAGAAAACAACACCAAATAAGACCCAAGCCAATAGATAATTACCAAAATAGAAATAGATTATACATACCAGTCCAAACTATAAACTATAAAACATGGGAATGCAACACACCACGAGTCAAAAAAAAGGAGAACCTCCCAATAAAATTATAACTTTTTTTCTTAAATTTCATTCTTTAAAATGATTTCTTTATTTTTAACTTGTACTTTATTCATCACATAGTCCATGAGATTTACACCTTTTTTTTTTATTATGATCCAAGTGGTAGAAACAAACACTGAATCAAAACTAGCAACATGATCTTCACTACTAATTTTTGAATTGTTTATCCCTACAAGAGAACCAACAAAATCTTTGGTTAATATCTACAAAATCATAACATGATCAATCAACCTTTTGAGCCTATTAGTACTATTCTCCATGGTTTTTTTGTTCACTATAATCACAATAGTAAGTCTATCATATATTTTTTTAATATCATCTTCTAGGGATTTAATTGTCTTCTCACGGTCATGCTTAAGCTCCTCAATCCCCTTTGAGAGCTTCTAGGTCATAATAAGAATTTTTTTGGCTTTGCCATCATCACGGGACACCTTCCCTTTCACTTTAATTAAATTAAGCTCTAAGATAATCCACATCATAAGGGGGACATGGTTGTCCATTATATCCTTGACCCTCTTCTCAATGTTAGTATTGTGATACACAAAACACCCTTTCTCCAAGGGCGTATCATTTATGACTAGTAAATGAACATGCAAGTCTAAATTATCCTTAGTAATAGGAGGGATTCTTAGGTGGGAGTTACCTTCATGATTATCATCCCACTTAATTTTTTTGGCATGGGAAGAAGTATAAACCTATCTCTTACATTTACCTTTAGCCATAGTTGAAGAGGAAACCCAAAGTTTACTTTTCCATTTAATGTCCCTGTTAGGTCTAAAAGAATCAAGCACACATTCTATAGAGGGGGAATAATTAAATTCATCATCACCTAGCACAACACATTTTAAATTGTTTTTATTCCCTTTTGGGGATTAATCTTTTACTCATTTGAACCTCACCCACATCTTTGTCAAATATCCATTCAGGCCTCTTGAAATTACCCTTCATAAAATGATTAAGATCCTTTTTGACCTTGGTCATGTATGAGGTTTTTTGGCCACTAAATTTTTTTTTGAAAGCTCCATAATAAGAAGGATTAATAGTTCATGAAACATTGGATGACAAGGGTTTTTATATGGGAATTAATACTATAAGATAAAGAAGAAAACAAGTATAATATAATTTTAATACATTTATTATGCCTTAAGTTGTTTAAAATATAAAAAAATTTGTAGTTGAAAAGGCTAGTGTATCGACCATCCAAAGTGATATACCTCATGATTAGTTTGGTAATTTTACCCAGAGGTAGGGAATGCACCTCCTATCATAAGCACTATCTAATTTTCTCCCTCTCCTTTTCCATAAATAAATAGACAACACTTAATCAATTCTCTACTTGTCTCGAAAGAATTTCCTTCCTTCGATGAGGGTTTGAGAAACTTCAGCAACCAATTATTTTGAAATCACTAGTTCAATGCTGAAAATTTTCAGCACACCATCATCCTAGCTATTAGAAAATCCTATGTGACCTGTAGGTCATTCCCATTAACCTTCTCCATAAAAAGGGTAAGGCCCCCAACGGAAATATCGTTACACGCATCTTCATCACTCTACCATTTATGATAGATGATAGGTTCAATTCTAATTCGGTGTCCCCACCACCCACTCCCCCCCTCAATATTTATATAGAGAGCTCCAAAATGAAGAAAAATTGAAAATATTTACATGAACAATCTAGAATACAAATAATAATACAAGCGATAAGGTATTTCACAAATTATTGGTCTTTTCATCAACTCACTCCCCACATATTAAAATGTGCCAACAATCATTTCCAAAGGTAGCATCAAATTAACATATTTTTTGATCATTTTGAATAGAGATTTAATATCATGGGGAATAAGCTCATCCATCCCCCAATAATTATCCCTTCTCGATCAATGTTTCTTATTTTAAACAGTTGAAATGAATTAATAAGTTCCAAACATTTAAATATTATGTTCTTAATAATCCAACCTTTCTTTTGAGAACCATTGAGACAATTCACAATATTTATGGAGTTAGTTTATTACTAGAATTTTATGAATCCCCTTGATGCCACCAACTTTAGACCAAAGTAGGTCACAAAATTGTAATATATTTTTTATTCATAGAACATTTATTTAAATATAAGTAACATTTATTAACTTTGGGATGTGATGCCATTCCATCTAGTTTTTTGTGAATAGGCTATAAATTATTTTGTTATTTTTTATGAATAGCTAAACCTTATTTCTTAAAAAGTAATATCTCGGTATGTGCAGGATCATGGTATGCCAAACCAAGCCCTTAAGTGGCAATGAAAATTCAGAACATTAGATTTAGGAAAGTTGACGTAAAAATTTGAACAAGTTATCAATCTTATATGAAAAATGTGTAAGAAGAGAATTTGTAGAAAATTGATTTTAGTTTCTTTTCTATAAGCCATTTAAAAAAAAAAAAAAAAAATTTCTATATGGTGAAATTTCAAATTTATATGCAGTAGTATGAAAATTTCAGGAAAAAGATAAGAAGTAGGTGTATGTCTGACCACCTTAAACACAATAAAATGATAATATTTTTTTACAATATTATAGATATAAGTATTAGAATCATATCCGGATGTGATGCATACTTTTTTGTAATTTGTTTCTAAGTAAATAATTAATTATGATTTTTCTACTACAACTTTTCCAGAATATAAAAAATTTCGTGTCTGACCATCTTAACTTACTCTAAAATTCATCAAATTGAATTTTTTTTTTTTTTGTAGTAGGAAAAGAATATAATGTGAATCATGTTTAGGATTTCAAAAATGTTATATTGTTTGAAAGCTCTAGCTATTTTTCAATCAATCTATCAATCAGGACTAAAAAGATAATAAGTAGGTGTATGTCTGACCACCTTAAACATAATCAAATGATAATATTTTTTTACTAGATTGGATATAAGTAGTAGACTCATTTCTGGATGTGACACATATTTTTTGGTATTTTTTTCCAAGAAAATAATTAATTATGATTTTTCTTCTACAACTTTTTCAGAATATAAAAACTCTTGTGTCTGACCACCTTAACTCAGTCTAAATTTAATCGAATCAAATTTTTTTTTCTTTTTTTCTTAAAGTAGGTGAAGCATAGAATGTGACACATGTTTCAGATTTAAAAAATGTTATACTATTTGAAAGTTATAGATAATTTTCAACAAGTCTACCAATCAAGAATTCTTTTTCACATCGCCACTTTTTGGCATACCATGATCCTGCACATACCCATCTTTTTTAATATAGGGATGCATAATAATCAACAACATAAAAGCCTTGCACTATTATATTTACACAATGATAAAATAAAAATTAAAAAAATGGAAGAATCAATTGAAATTAGGATCGTCAAAGTGAAGTCATATGATTATTTTATTTTTTACGAATATCTAAACCTTCTTTCTTAAAAAATAAGATCTTTTTAAACATAGGGATACATAAGAATCCACAACATAGTAGCCATGCACTATTACATTTACAAAATGACAAAAAAATTAACAATGAAAGAATAATTTCTAATTAGGATCCTCAAAGTGAAGTCAACGGATGCAGTACTATAACCTCTACAATTTGTATATGGCTAGTTATGATATGATTGTATTATGAGATGTAATAAAAATTGTAGGTAAACAACATAAATAATTGTATCATCATCACATTGAAAAGAACATAAAACAAATGAATTACTTCAGCAAAACCTGATTTGAGAAATTTTTTAGCAAGTAACTTGTTACCAATGATCTGTCGATATTGAACTAAGTCATTTTTGACAACTTCCTAATAGGGCTAGACACAAGTCAAGACCCGAATATAGAGTCAAAAAAAGAAAGAGTTGAAAAAGTAATTGGAGTTAGAAATTCTTGTTCAATAGCCTCCTTGGTAATTCAAACACCTTAGGGAATTAATTACTTATTGAAAAACAAGTATTTATTGGAGATTTTTTTATGTGCAGTTGATTGATTGTATGTTTGTCATTGATAACATATAATATACAGTAGTGTTTTTGTATGTACTTATCCGAATGATAATATCAAGTCTTGTGTGGATATATTTAGGTTGTACACATGTTTACTATGTTATGTTCATACACGCAGGTCCAGATATGATGCAGGTCCAGATATGATGTTTCAGTCAAGTTGTGTAATTCTGTTATTGGCAGTTACAGTTCTAGAAGAGTATTTGTTTAGAGCCAACATATTTAACATGTTTCTTGAGTTGCACCTATCTTGAGGATATGCATGTGTATATTCATGATTAGTTATGAGTTGAAGACAATTATCTAAAGGTGCCAAACATGTTTCAAGAAGATTTCAAAGTTAGAGTTAATTTGGTGAAGCTGAATTAGTGAAGCATCGCATCTATTTAGTTTGTGTTTCGCAGACTTAATATTGTTTGTGTGCTTAGTTAAGATGACAAAGATATTTTTGAAGTGTTTCCAAGAGTCTTGATGACCTTCTACTTTAAAGAAGACACTTATAGTAGTTCATTTGTAAATGTAAAGTGTGAATGATACGAAAAGAGACAGAAAATGTACAGAGCAGAATATCAGTTGTGGTTAATTCATCAAGGGTCTATGTGAAGAAGCAGTAGAAGATTACAATACATTGGAACTGATGAAGACAACAAGTCAACTTTATAGTTCATCATCAGATATAGTGTATATATGTTCTACATAAGGTTGTAGCCTTCACCATTGAATCAGTGAGCTTTTGGACAGTGAGTCCTCACCCCTAACAGGGTTATTTGTAAAAGAATCTTAATAGGGTCAGACACTTAATCAGGTCACTATACTTATTACATTGTAAAGTATAACTCCTAACAGGGTTGATATATCTTCTAACAGGGATTACTATAAACAAGTATAGCTCATTGTGGGTACTAACTCCCACTTGGGTTTTTACCATTTGGTTTCCCCGTAACCAAATTGAAGTGTTGTCTATTATGTTATCTGAATGTGTATTTACTTTATTGTATTCTAAAGTTAATAAGAGAAAATAATTTATATTGGCTGATAACTAATTCACCACCCCCTCTCAGTTATCCTTTGGGACTATTCTAACAATTGGTATCAGAGCCAAGTTTCTTGGAGTAGAAGCCTAAAATCTTAAGGTAGATCATATGTCTTACCTCAGAAAAGAGAGCCCTAAGTTTGATGGAGAAAATTATCTATATTGGAAAAACAAAATGATAACCCATCTACAGTGTGTTGGTTTTTATATCTTTGAGATAGCCATACAAGAAGTTGTTATTCCCTCTTTAAAAGATCTATCAAGAGATGATGCTACTAATAAACAAAAGGATACATTGACAACTAATGTAGTTGCCAAAAAAGCCCTTATAAGCACACTATCTAACAGTGAATTTTCTGAGATCAAGAAATTAGACAAGGCATACACAATATGGAAGTATTTAGAAGACATGTTTGGAGGAGATATTCAAGAAAAGAATGCACATAGGAAGACAAGGAAAAATAAATACAATAGTCTTGAGATGTTACCTGAAGAGAACATTAGAGCCTACAATCAAAGGATAAATGAAGCAGTCTCTGGAATCAGAAACAATGGTGGAGAAATATCAGAAGAAGATATAATGGACAAGTTGTTAACTACCTTAACATCAGACTATGAAAAAAAGATAAGTATTCTAGAAGAAACCATGCAATTCTCACAAGACTTCAAGAGATAGCCTTTAATCAGTAAAATCTCTACATTTGAGATATAAAGATTGAAGATTGAACCTAAAAGTGAAACAAATTTCAAAGCCTTAGTCCATGGTAAGAAATCCTTACACATCTCTAGCCTTAATGAGAAAGAAGAAGTTGATGAAGAACTAGGAGATATCATTGCTTTGATTTCTAAAAGAGAAAAAAAGGAAAAGGAAAATATGAAGGACAACTTCCATTCAAATGTTTTTTATGCAACAAGATTAGTCACTTTGCATCTAAGTGTCCCACAAGAGTCAAGAAGTTTAGATCTGATTACAAACCTAAGTATAAGAAGGAATGTTACCATGCTAAAGAAGGTGTAACTGATGAAGATTTAGGAGAGGATTTAATTGGATTCATTTCCCTTAGAGACATAGAAAAGTTGCTTGAGGAAATGGACATTGTAGATGAAAAGGAAGAACAAGAGTTAGCCCTAATTTCCAAAGAAGACATCAGAACTGATTGGATCATTGATAGTGGATGCTCACACCACATGATAGGTGACAAAGACATATTTGTTCATTTAGACAAATACAAAGGTGGTATGGTTATATTTGGTGATAATACTCCTAAACCTATCATAGGAAGAGGTTCTATCACTTTGGATAGAAAGAACAAGACATATGATGTTCTGTATGTTGATGGATTACATCATAACTTGATAAGTGTTGGAAAGCTACTTGACTAAGGTTATAATTTGGAGTTCAAAGACAACAAGTGCATCATTATCAACAAGGATGGAGACATGATTGCATCAGGATCTAAAACAAAAGGTAATGTTTTTCAGCTCAATTCAGATGTAAGTTATTTTGTTTCAAAAGTGGATGACAGTTGGTTATGGCACAAGAGACTCTGTCATATCAATTTTGATAACATAGTAAAGATAAGTAATGTTAAGGTAGTCAGAGATATTCCAGGTATAACAAGACTAGTTGAAATAATGTGCAAGGAATGTGTTATGGGAAAGCATCTAAGGAGTTCTTTCAGAAGCAAGCAGAACTCAACTAAAAAAAAATTGGACCTAGTGCATACAGATTTATGTGGTCCTACCCAAACAAGATAATACTATGGAGAAAGGTATTTCATTTTGTTTGTTGATGATTTTTCAAGGATGATGTGGGTTGCATTCTTAAAAGAGAAGTCTGAAGCCTTTGAGAAGTTCAAAATATTTAAAGCTAAGGTTGAGAATGAATCTGGATTAAAACTAAAATGTCTGAGATCAGATAGAGGAGGAGAGCTCACCTTTGATCAATTTTATGACTACTGTGAAGAACATGGAATAAAAAGATAGTTGAGTGCTCCTAGAACCCCTCAATAGAATGGTATTGCAGAAAGGAGGAACATGATTATACTTGATACAGTGTGATTGAAGGAAAAGTTGCACACACATATTGGAGAGATGCAGTAAATACAATAGTCTATACTATCAACAGAACTCAATTGAGGCCAGGCATAGATAAGACACCCTATGAACTTTGGTTTGGAAATGTACCTATAGTAAAGTATTTTAGAATTTTTGGTAGCAAATTCTACATCAAGAGAGATGATGGTGTTGGTAAATTTGATGCTAGGAGTGATGAAGGTATTTTCCTTGGTTACTCTACAAAAAGCAAAGCATACAGATGTTTCAATTTGATATTGAAAAAGATAATTGAAATTACTCATGTAAAAATTGATGAGAAGTTTATGGTTCAAGAGAGGTACTATGAATATGCACCTATGATTGAAGATGAACCTAAGCCTAGCATAAAAAATACTATTATTGAAGAAATGTTTGATTGCATTGATGTCTCATGAAATGACCCTGAATCAAGTAGAGAAGAATCATAGATTACAGAAGAAGAAGTAACACCTAAGGTTCCTAAATTCACATCTAGATACCACTCTAAAGATGATATCATTGGAGATTAGAGCAACAGTGTTTTGACTAGATCAAAAGCAAAAATTCTAACAATGGATGGAGAGGTATGTTTACTTTCAAAGATTGAACCTTTAAGTGTTGAAGATGCTTGTAATGATTCTGACTGGAAGAATGCAATGAAAGAAGAATTAGATCAGATAATTAAGAATGAGACATGGGAATTGGTTCCTAGACCTAGTGACAAAATGTGATTGCAACTAAGTGGATCTTTAGAAACAAGACGAATGAAGAAGGTACAGTAGTAAGAAAAAAAGCAAGATTGGTATGTAAAGGATATGCACAGAGAGAAGGAATGGACTAAACTTATACATTTTCCCCTTTGAGCAGAATGGAAGCCATTAAATTGTTCTTGGCCTATGCAAAATTCAAAGACTTTAAAGTTTATCAAATGGATGCAAAGTCAGCCTTTTTGATTGATGACTTGAAGGAAGAAGTCTACATAGAACAACCTGAAGGATTTAATCTTTCAGATAAACCAGACATGGTATGTAGATTGAAGAAAGCACTCTATGGTCTTAAATAGGCCCCAAGAGCTTGGTATGAGAGACTTGATGGATATCTTACCAAGATTGGATTCAAGAAAGGTGCAGCAAATTGTAACCTATTCACAAGAGAGACACCTGATGGATTACTACTAGTTGCCATATTTGTTGATGACATTATCTTTGGAGGAAATGAAAATCTTAGTACAACATTTGCAAAAGAAATGTAGAATGAATTTGAAATGAGCATGGTTGGTCCTATAAAATACTTTTTGGGACTAAATGTAAAGTCGATAGATAACTTGGTATATTCATTAATTAGTCAAAATATGTGAAGGAAATATTGAAGACCTTCAAGATGGATGACTATAAGCCAGTATGCACTCCTATGATAACAGGAAGCAAGCTTTCAAAAGATGATGATTCCACAGCAGTTGATAAGACATTGTACAAATCTATGATTGGAAAACTCATTTATCTAACTCAATCTAGACCT